>CATOZR010000028.1:5000-7500 GCA_954870605.1 Acer campestre
TGGCACGGAAAATTCTTTCAAACGAAGTTTTTATGGCACGGCTTGGTAGAAGTGTGCACATTTTGGGCACCATGGGCTGATTTTGGCCTTGGCTTGGCAAGGCCTTGGTGGGGAAAAAAAAAAAATTTCTCGGAATTGGCTCAAATTTTGCATGATAGTCTATGACACTATTCTAAGCATCCATGCAAAAAATGGCACGGAAAATTCTTTCAAACGAAGTTTTTATGGCACGGCTTGGTAGAAGTGTGCACATTTTGGGCACCATGGGCTGATTTTGGCCTTGGCTAGGCAAGGCCTTGGTGGGGAAAAAAAAAAAAAAAATTCTCGGAATTGGCTCAAATTTTGCATGATAGTCTATGACACTATTCTAGGCATCCATGCAAAAAATGGCACGGAAAATTCTTTCAAACGAAGTTTTTATGGCACGGCTTGGTAGAAGTGTGCACATTTTGGGCACCATGGGCTGATTTTGGCCTTGGCTTGGCAAGGCCTTGGTGGGGAAAAAAAAAAAATTTCTCGGAATTGGCTCAAATTTTGCATGATAGTCTATGACACTATTCTAAGCATCCATGCAAAAAATGGCACGGAAAATTCTTTCAAACGAAGTTTTTATGGCACGGCTTGGTAGAAGTGTGCACATTTTGGGCACCATGGGCTGATTTTGGCCTTGGCTAGGCAAGGCCTTGGTGGGGAAAAAAAAAAAAAAAAATTCTCGGAATTGTCTCAAATTTTGCAAGATAGTCTATGACACTATTCTAGGCATCCATGCAAAAAATGGCACGGAAAAATCTTTCAAACGAAGTTTTTATAGGGTCGGGTGACCGCTCAAGCATAGGGTGTGTTCCCTCCCACCACTCCTGAAAGTGCTTTAAAACCTCTTTAGGGGGGGAGGTGTAAGGTCAGTCCGGTGGGCCCCACAAAATAGTGATGCCATGGGGTGCCCCCCTCACCCCAGCCACTCCTTGGTGCCTTGGCGTGTGCAAATAGCACACGTTGGTGCCTCGGCATGGGCATGCCTTGTGCTCGATTTTAGCCTTGGCCGTGCAACGTTGGCCTTCGGGGGCAAAAAAAAAAAAATTCTCAGAATTGGCTCAAATTTTGCATGGTGGTTTGTGGCCTCATTCTAAGCATTCTTGGAAAAAATCGTGGCCAAATTCTTTAAAATGAAGGTTTTATAGGCTTGGGTGACCGCTCAAGCATAAGGTGTGTTCCCTCCAAACACTCCTGAAAGTGCTTTAAAACCTCTTTAGGGGGGGAGGTGTAAGGTCAGTCCGGTGGGCCCCACAAAAGAGTGATGCCATGGGGTGCCCCCCTCACCCCAGCCACTCCTTGGTGCCTTGGCGTGTGCAAATAGCACACGTTGGTGCCTCGGCGTGGGCACGCCTTGTGCTCGATTTTAGCCTTGGCCGTGCAACGTTGGCCTTCGGGGGCAAAAAAAAAAAAATTCTCAGAATTGGCTCAAATTTTGCATGGTGGTTTGTGGCCTCATTCTAAGCATTCTTGGAAAAAATCGTGGCCAAATTCTTTAAAATGAAGGTTTTATAGGCTTGGGTGACCGCTCAAGCATAAGGTGTGTTCCCTCCAAACACTCCTGCAACTGCTTTAAAACCTCTTTAGGGGGGAGGTGTTGGTTGAGAAAAGAGGTGCCCCGGTGCCTATGCTTGGGTTCCCCCCCATCCATCGAGGAGGATGGGTGAGGCATAGGCACACCCCGGTCGGCGGATCGATGAAAGGTTGTGGGTTTTGCGACGGTCGGAAACTTTCATCGATCCGCCGGCCACGGCCTGTGGGAAAGGAGTGCTCTGTTCGATCTTTCTCGAGAGGAGAGGGACGGTTCAACTCGGATTTTGGTCTTTCCAACGTACTTCACAGAAACGTGAGCATGGCTTCGGCTGTGGGATCGGAGTAATGAGGATACCGCGGTCGGGTCAGGAAATGAGTTTTTTAACCTCTCGTTGGAGATCGGCACCGTCACTAATTTCCCATCTGGCCGTTGGTGGAGATTAATCAATAATCTCCACCATGTCCCGTCGGAAAAATTTTTCAAATCCGTCGCAAATTTTTTCAAATGTTTTCACTTGGTCAAGTGGGCTTGTAGTGCTGTGTTCTATCTTTCTCGAGAGGAGAGGGACGGTTGAACCTCGGATTTTGGTCTTTCCAACGTACTTCACAGAAACGTGAGCATGGCTTCGGCTGTGGGATCGGAGTAATGAGGTGCCGCGGTGGGGTCAAGAAATGGGTTTTTAACCTCTCGTCTGAGATAGGCACTGTCAGTACTTTCTCACTTGGCCGTTGTCATGTCCCGTCGCAAATTTTTTCAAATGTTTTCACTTGGTCAAGTGGGCTTGTAGTGCTGTGTTCTATCTTTCTCGAGAGGAGAGGGACGGTTGAACCTCGGATTTTGGTCTTTCCAACGTACTTCACAGAAACGTGAGCATGGCTTCGGCTGTGGGATCGGAGTAATGAGGTACCGCGGTCGGGTCAGGAAATGGGTTTTTAA
>CATOZR010000028.1:17500-22500 GCA_954870605.1 Acer campestre
GGCACCATGGGCTGTGGCAAGGCCTTGGTGGGGAAAAAAAAAAAATTTCTCGGAATTGGCTCAAATTTTGCATGATAGTCTATGACACTATTCTAAGCATCCATGCAAAAAATTGCTCGGAAAATTCTTTCAAACGAAGTTTTTATGGCACGGCTTGGTAGAAGTGTGCACATTTTGGGCACCATGGGCTGATTTTGGCCTTGGCTAGGCAAGGCCTTGGTGGGGAAAAAAAAAAAAAAAATTCTCGGAATTGGCTCAAATTTTGCAAGATAGTCTATGACACTATTCTAGGCATCCATGCAAAAAATGGCACGGAAAATTCTTTCAAACGAAGTTTTTATGGCACGGCTTGATAGAAGTGTGCACATTTTGGGCACCATGGGCTGATTTTGGCCTTGGCTAGGCAAGGCCTTGGTGGGGAAAAAAAAAAAAAAAAATTCTCGGAATTGGCTCAAATTTTGCATGATAGTCTATGACACTATTCTAGGCATCCATGCAAAAAATGGCACGGAAAATTCTTTCAAACGAAGTTTTTATGGCACGGCTTGGTAGAAGTGTGCACATTTTGGGCACCATGGGCTGATTTTGGCCTTGGCTAGGCAAGGCCTTGGTGGGGAAAAAAAAAAAAAAAATTCTCGGAATTGGCTCAAATTTTGCATGATAGTCTATGACACTATTCTAGGCATCCATGCAAAAAATGGCACGGAAAATTCTTTCAAACGAAGTTTTTATGGCACGGCTTGGTAGAAGTGTGCACATTTTGGGCACCATGGGCTGATTTTGGCCTTGGCTAGGCAAGGCCTTGGTGGGGAAAAAAAAAAAAAAAATTCTCGGAATTGGCTCAAATTTTGCAAGATAGTCTATGACACTATTCTAGGCATCCATGCAAAAAATGGCACGGAAAATTCTTTCAAACGAAGTTTTTATGGCACGGCTTGGTAGAAGTGTGCACATTTTGGGCACCATGGGCTGATTTTGGCCTTGGCTAGGCAAGGCCTTGGTGGGGAAAAAAAAAAAAAAAATTCTCGGAATTGGCTCAAATTTTGCATGATAGTCTATGACACTATTCTAGGCATCCATGCAAAAAATGGCACGGAAAATTCTTTCAAACGAAGTTTTTATGGCACGGCTTGGTAGAAGTGTGCACATTTTGGGCACCATGGGCTGATTTTGGCCTTGGCTTGGCAAGGCCTTGGTGGGGAAAAAAAAAAAATTTCTCGGAATTGGCTCAAATTTTGCATGATAGTCTATGACACTATTCTAAGCATCCATGCAAAAAATGGCACGGAAAATTCTTTCAAACGAAGTTTTTATGGCACGGCTTGGTAGAAGTGTGCACATTTTGGGCACCATGGGCTGATTTTGGCCTTGGCTAGGCAAGGCCTTGGTGGGGAAAAAAAAAAAAAAAATTCTCGGAATTGGCTCAAATTTTGCATGATAGTCTATGACACTATTCTAGGCATCCATGCAAAAAATGGCACGGAAAATTCTTTCAAACGAAGTTTTTATGGCACGGCTTGGTAGAAGTGTGCACATTTTGGGCACCATGGGCTGATTTTGGCCTTGGCTTGGCAAGGCCTTGGTGGGGAAAAAAAAAAAATTTCTCGGAATTGGCTCAAATTTTGCATGATAGTCTATGACACTATTCTAAGCATCCATGCAAAAAATGGCACGGAAAATTCTTTCAAACGAAGTTTTTATGGCACGGCTTGGTAGAAGTGTGCACATTTTGGGCACCATGGGCTGATTTTGGCCTTGGCTAGGCAAGGCCTTGGTGGGGAAAAAAAAAAAAAAAAAATTCTCGGAATTGTCTCAAATTTTGCAAGATAGTCTATGACACTATTCTAGGCATCCATGCAAAAAATGGCACGGAAAAATCTTTCAAACGAAGTTTTTATAGGGTCGGGTGACCGCTCAAGCATAGGGTGTGTTCCCTCCCACCACTCCTGAAAGTGCTTTAAAACCTCTTTAGGGGGGGAGGTGTAAGGTCAGTCCGGTGGGCCCCACAAAATAGTGATGCCATGGGGTGCCCCCCTCACCCCAGCCACTCCTTGGTGCCTTGGCGTGTGCAAATAGCACACGTTGGTGCCTCGGCATGGGCATGCCTTGTGCTCGATTTTAGCCTTGGCCGTGCAACGTTGGCCTTCGGGGGCAAAAAAAAAAAAATTCTCAGAATTGGCTCAAATTTTGCATGGTGGTTTGTGGCCTCATTCTAAGCATTCTTGGAAAAAATCGTGGCCAAATTCTTTAAAATGAAGGTTTTATAGGCTTGGGTGACCGCTCAAGCATAAGGTGTGTTCCCTCCAAACACTCCTGAAAGTGCTTTAAAACCTCTTTAGGGGGGGAGGTGTAAGGTCAGTCCGGTGGGCCCCACAAAAGAGTGATGCCATGGGGTGCCCCCCTCACCCCAGCCACTCCTTGGTGCCTTGGCGTGTGCAAATAGCACACGTTGGTGCCTCGGCGTGGGCACGCCTTGTGCTCGATTTTAGCCTTGGCCGTGCAACGTTGGCCTTCGGGGGCAAAAAAAAAAAAAT
This sequence comes from Acer campestre, assembly GCA_954870605.1. Classification (NCBI taxonomy): domain Eukaryota; kingdom Viridiplantae; phylum Streptophyta; class Magnoliopsida; order Sapindales; family Sapindaceae; genus Acer; species Acer campestre. The sequence goes on from CATOZR010000028.1 coordinate 20,035, forward strand.
TCTCAGAATTGGCTCAAATTTTGCATGGTGGTTTGTGGCCTCATTCTAAGCATTCTTGGAAAAAATCGTGGCCAAATTCTTTAAAATGAAGGTTTTATAGGCTTGGGTGACCGCTCAAGCATAAGGTGTGTTCCCTCCAAACACTCCTGCAACTGCTTTAAAACCTCTTTAGGGGGGAGGTGTTGGTTGAGAAAAGAGGTGCCCCGGTGCCTATGCTTGGGTTCCCCCCCATCCATCGAGGAGGATGGGTGAGGCATAGGCACACCCCGGTCGGCGGATCGATGAAAGGTTGTGGGTTTTGCGACGGTCGGAAACTTTCATCGATCCGCCGGCCACGGCCTGTGGGAAAGGAGTGCTCTGTTCGATCTTTCTCGAGAGGAGAGGGACGGTTCAACTCGGATTTTGGTCTTTCCAACGTACTTCACAGAAACGTGAGCATGGCTTCGGCTGTGGGATCGGAGTAATGAGGATACCGCGGTCGGGTCAGGAAATGAGTTTTTTAACCTCTCGTTGGAGATCGGCACCGTCACTAATTTCCCATCTGGCCGTTGGTGGAGATTAATCAATAATCTCCACCATGTCCCGTCGGAAAAATTTTTCAAATCCGTCGCAAATTTTTTCAAATGTTTTCACTTGGTCAAGTGGGCTTGTAGTGCTGTGTTCTATCTTTCTCGAGAGGAGAGGGACGGTTGAACCTCGGATTTTGGTCTTTCCAACGTACTTCACAGAAACGTGAGCATGGCTTCGGCTGTGGGATCGGAGTAATGAGGTGCCGCGGTGGGGTCAAGAAATGGGTTTTTAACCTCTCGTCTGAGATAGGCACTGTCAGTACTTTCTCACTTGGCCGTTGTCATGTCCCGTCGCAAATTTTTTCAAATGTTTTCACTTGGTCAAGTGGGCTTGTAGTGCTGTGTTCTATCTTTCTCGAGAGGAGAGGGACGGTTGAACCTCGGATTTTGGTCTTTCCAACGTACTTCACAGAAACGTGAGCATGGCTTCGGCTGTGGGATCGGAGTAATGAGGTACCGCGGTCGGGTCAGGAAATGGGTTTTTAACCTCTCGTCTGAGATAGGCACTGTCAGTACTTTCTCACTTGGCCGTTGTCATGTCCCGTCGCAAATTTTTTCAAATGTTTTCACTTGGTCAAGTGGGCTTGTAGTGCTGTGTTCTATCTTTCTCGAGAGGAGAGGGACGGTTGAACCTCGGATTTTGGTCTTTCCAACGTACTTCACAGAAACGTGAGCATGGCTTCGGCTGTGGGATCGGAGTAATGAGGTGCCGCGGTCGGGTCAGGAAATGGGTTTTTAACCTCTCGTCTGAGATAGGCACTGTCAGTACTTTCTCACTTGGCCGTTGTCATGTCCCGTCGCAATGTTTTTCAAATGTTTTCACTTGGTCAAGTGGGCTTGTAGTGCTGTGTTCTATCTTTCTCGAGAGGAGAGGGACGGTTGAACCTCGGATTTTGGTCTTTCCAACGTACTTCACAGAAACGTGAGCATGGCTTCGGCTGTGGGATCGGAGTAATGAGGTACCGCGGTCGGGTCAGGAAATGGGTTTTTAACCTCTCGTCTGAGATAGGCACTGTCAGTACTTTCTCACTTGGCCGTTGTCATGTCCCGTCGCAATGTTTTTCAAATGTTTTCACTTGGTCAAGTGGGCTTGTAGTGCTGTGTTCTATCTTTCTCGAGAGGAGAGGGACGGTTGAACCTCGGATTTTGGTCTTTCCAACGTACTTCACAGAAACGTGAGCATGGCTTCGGCTGTGGGATCGGAGTAATGAGGTGCCGCGGTCGGGTCAGGAAATGGGTTTTTAACCTCTCGTCTGAGATAGGCACTGTCAGTACTTTCTCACTTGGCCGTTGTCATGTCCCGTCGCAATGTTTTTCAAATGTTTTCACTTGGTCAAGTGGGCTTGTAGTGCTGTGTTCTATCTTTCTCGAGAGGAGAGGGACGGTTGAACCTCGGATTTTGGTCTTTCCAACGTACTTCACAGAAACGTGAGCATGGCTTCGGCTGTGGGATCGGAGTAATGAGGTGCCGCGGTCGGGTCAGGAAATGGGTTTTTAACCTCTCGTCTGAGATAGGCACTGTCAGTACTTTCTCACTTGGCCGTTGTCATGTCCCGTCGCAAATTTTTTCAAATGTTTTCACTTGGTCAAGTGGGCTTGTAGTGCTGTGTTCTATCTTTCTCGAGAGGAGAGGGACGGTTGAACCTCGGATTTTGGTCTTTCCAACGTACTTCACAGAAACGTGAGCATGGCTTCGGCTGTGGGATCGGAGTAATGAGGTACCGCGGTCGGGTCAGGAAATGGGTTTTTAACCTCTCGTCTGAGATAGGCACTGTCAGTACTTTCTCACTTGGCCGTTGTCATGTCCCGTCGCAATGTTTTTCAAATGTTTTCACTTGGCCGTCGATGGAGAGATTATTCATTATTTTCCACATCACAACATCCCGAAAAAAATGCG
>CATOZR010000028.1:30000-32500 GCA_954870605.1 Acer campestre
GTATACGCAAGTGTGAAGTTAATTCTGGAGACTAGGTTATGATTTGCATATTAAAGTATGATTAAATGTAGGAATGATATGATTTGTAGGATCATGGCTATATGATTCTGGATGCTTGTAGTTGGAAATTAGTTTTGGGAACAAGAGAAATGCCAAATCCTTTTGACTGTGTTTATGATATGTGTTTTCTTGTACTTCATATACATGAAAATTCATTTTGGAGGAGTTTTATTTCGTTAGATTTCTGATAAGTATTTTTTTTAGAGTTAAGGAAATTACTATGGTTTCATAGCACATCAATATTAAACCTCAAGTTACATGTTGGAGTTATGGATTTGAAAATGAGTTACCTGTGTTTTATTGGAGATGATTGTATAAGTTGGATTGAAGTTGTAATAGTCAAAATTGGGAAAGGTTTTAGGAATTATGATTTTATGTGCAATATATATTTCTAAGTGATATTGAATATTATTCATTTGTGGATATTATAGAGTGAATAAATTATTTAAGGTATACTGATTTATTGAAGTTCTCTATTTTATAGATAAAATTTGTATTGTCTTATAAGGCCATAATTTCATATCACTACTTACCTTTGAGAGGATTTGTAGTATACAAAAATGAAATTGGTGACTTATACATAGTGCTCAAGTCGATTTATTTAATTTGGATTCATGTGACTTTGATGTAGTCCTTGACAAGTTTCAGTTTATTGTTTATTTTGATGGAGATAGAAGTTGTATTTCAATTGATCAGTGAAATTAGTACTTTTCCTTAGTCGATACTAAGTTATGGATAACACATTGAGTAATTTTAAATCTTGAGGTTTTCTAAAGAAATGATGTAAGGCCTCCTTAGTTGGGGTAATGGATTATGCCACTGAATTATTTGTGAGATAAGAGATTTAATAAGAATTCCTTAATGATGTCATTTGTCGTTAGTTTACATGTTACCTTCATGATTGTGATGAGAATACGAAGGGGTGTTTCGTCGACTTTTAAAATAATTTTGTTTATATTTTCTTCTCTTTGAAATGTTTTATGAAAATTGATAGATTTTCTTAACGTTTATAAAGAAAATATTTGCTAGTATACTGAGTGATGAGTAAGAAATCATGGGAATTGTATTTATTTTGTGCATATGAATAACTTGTGTATTATGAGGTTCTGATAATATGTTGGTGACTAGACTTCCAGATGAAAGATATGAATTTGTGGTTTGATCAATTAAGTTTAATGTGGTGAAATTTAGGGATTGATTGGAGAGTTTGGTATTGCTTGTGGTATCTTGCACTTTCGAAAGGCTAGAATCGTATGAAATACAAGGTAAAGATTAGTAAACAGTGAGGAATTCTGTTGTTTGAACTTTTGGTGTTAAAGTTGTTTGGTGATTAATGGATACGATAATAGAATGGATTGAATTTAAGGGTTTAAGTATTTTTTTTCCCTGTAAAGGATTCAAAGGTTAAATGTCTATTTTAGTATCAGATTTTCGTATGTTAGTTCTTATTTTGGATCTGTTCATAATTATGTTGTAATTCATAGGTTGATGCGAGATTATGCCATTGGTATGACTACTATAGGTCTCGATAAAGTTAAGTTGGTTAGAAATGTCTTAAGTGAGGCATTTCTTGTTACTGATAATTGTATTCTATGATGGAGGAATTTCTTTGTACTTGTGGAAGTACATTAATGATAATCCTTGATTATCCGTTGCTTCAGGATCTTTGCGGTTTAATTTATGTAGAAGTCATACTTTCTTTTGGGAATGATAGGTTGTAAGAATCTTGAAGATTTTTAAAGATCTGATTCCTCTATGATGAGATATATTGTTAAATGTTAATGATATAATATTGCATTTAGGCTCCTGAAATTGATTGGGACAGATTGGAGCTAAGTACTTGAGGTTAGTACATTATTGATTTGGTTAAATCAGAATATTTAATGGTTGTGTGTATATTTACGGCATTGAATTATTAACTATGTTAAATAGCATTGTTGTGAACTCACTCAAGGACTAGTGAGCTAAGTTTTGGAGTATAAGATCATTATATTGGAAGTAAGGATTTCCGGTTAGATACTGTGAATTATAAATGTTGCTTAAAATGAATTACTTGTTTTGTATGTTAGTAGGATGATGATGATAAGGATAAATAGAGAAAGAAACAGATGGATTTTATTTCAAGCTTGACAATCAGGTTACTAATTTATTATTTAACTATTTGATGTTAGAGATGATCTGTAATTTTATTATTTGTCGGATAGATTATCTGTTTGAGAATATAGGTTTGATTGTTTCACTAATGAGGAGTTGCCACGACTGTTTGAGGTTTGTTGTACTCTAGTGAATTTCGAGGACGAAATTTTTATAAGGAGTAGAGAATGTAATATCCTGAAAAATGGGTCTAACTGTTCCTAAGTAGTTGACCCCAATTATTATGGATTTGAAGTGTTTGTGAGATCATAATTATGTCAAGAGAAGTAGTGATTTGGATTGGACC
>CATOZR010000028.1:40000-41785 GCA_954870605.1 Acer campestre
AAAATTCTCGGAATTGGCTCAAATTTTGCATGATAGTCTATGACACTATTCTAGGCATCCATGCAAAAAATGGCACGGAAAATTCTTTCAAACGAAGTTTTTATGGCACGGCTTGGTAGAAGTGTGCACATTTTGGGCACCATGGGCTGATTTTGGCCTTGGCTTGGCAAGGCCTTGGTGGGGAAAAAAAAAAATTTCTCGGAATTGGCTCAAATTTTGCATGATAGTCTATGACACTATTCTAAGCATCCATGCAAAAAATGGCACGGAAAATTCTTTCAAACGAAGTTTTTATGGCACGGCTTGGTAGAAGTGTGCACATTTTGGGCACCATGGGCTGATTTTGGCCTTGGCTAGGCAAGGCCTTGGTGGGGAAAAAAAAAAAAAAAATTCTCGGAATTGGCTCAAATTTTGCATGATAGTCTATGACACTATTCTAGGCATCCATGCAAAAAATGGCACGGAAAATTCTTTCAAACGAAGTTTTTATGGCACGGCTTGGTAGAAGTGTGCACATTTTGGGCACCATGGGCTGATTTTGGCCTTGGCTTGGCAAGGCCTTGGTGGGGAAAAAAAAAAAATTTCTCGGAATTGGCTCAAATTTTGCATGATAGTCTATGACACTATTCTAAGCATCCATGCAAAAAATGGCACGGAAAATTCTTTCAAACGAAGTTTTTATGGCACGGCTTGGTAGAAGTGTGCACATTTTGGGCACCATGGGCTGATTTTGGCCTTGGCTAGGCAAGGCCTTGGTGGGGAAAAAAAAAAAAAAAAAATTCTCGGAATTGTCTCAAATTTTGCAAGATAGTCTATGACACTATTCTAGGCATCCATGCAAAAAATGGCACGGAAAAATCTTTCAAACGAAGTTTTTATAGGGTCGGGTGACCGCTCAAGCATAGGGTGTGTTCCTCCCACCACTCCTGAAAGTGCTTTAAAACCTCTTTAGGGGGGGAGGTGTAAGGTCAGTCCGGTGGGCCCCACAAAATAGTGATGCCATGGGGTGCCCCCCTCACCCCAGCCACTCCTTGGTGCCTTGGCGTGTGCAAATAGCACACGTTGGTGCCTCGGCATGGGCAATGCCTTGTGCTCGATTTTAGCCTTGGCCGTGCAACGTTGGCCTTCGGGGGCAAAAAAAAAAAAATTCTCAGAATTGGCTCAAATTTTGCATGGTGGTTTGTGGCCTCATTCTAAGCATTCTTGGAAAAAATCGTGGCCAAATTCTTTAAAATGAAGGTTTTATAGGCTTGGGTGACCGCTCAAGCATAAGGTGTGTTCCCTCCAAACACTCCTGAAAGTGCTTTAAAACCTCTTTAGGGGGGGAGGTGTAAGGTCAGTCCGGTGGGCCCCACAAAAGAGTGATGCCATGGGGTGCCCCCCTCACCCCAGCCACTCCTTGGTGCCTTGGCGTGTGCAAATAGCACACGTTGGTGCCTCGGCGTGGGCACGCCTTGTGCTCGATTTTAGCCTTGGCCGTGCAACGTTGGCCTTCGGGGGCAAAAAAAAAAAATTCTCAGAATTGGCTCAAATTTTGCATGGTGGTTTGTGGCCTCATTCTAAGCATTCTTGGAAAAAATCGTGGCCAAATTCTTTAAAATGAAGGTTTTATAGGCTTGGGTGACCGCTCAAGCATAAGGTGTGTTCCCTCCAAACACTCCTGCAACTGCTTTAAAACCTCTTTAGGGGGGAGGTGTTGGTTGAGAAAAGAGGTGCCCCGGTGCCTATGCTTGGGTTCCCCCCCATCCATCGAGGAGGATGGGTGAGGCATAGGCACACCCCGGT
>CATOZR010000029.1:0-22527 GCA_954870605.1 Acer campestre
TATTGCAAAAAAAAAAAATAATAATGTAAATTACTATATTGCCACTTACTGTTAACAATTTTTTTTTTTTACTAAATAAGTAAATAATCAGTTGAGTATCAGATTTTGAGTCTCACACGCAGGGGCAGAGGTGTTAACAAGTTAGCCTAGGCTAGCTTTTACAAAAAAATAAAAAATAAATAAAATAAAAAATTAATAAGTTTAATTTGTTATTTTCTTTGTTTTTATAAAAGTAAAAATATAAATATAAGACAATAACAAAATTAATATTGTTTGATAGTTCATAAAATTAGTCTACTTTATAATTTAATTTAATTAATGAGATAATCCAATAGATTCATTAGGGTCATATACTCAATATTTTTATTGACACTCAAACACATTAAAGTTTTCATTTCATCTCCATTCTCCATTCATTCCATAAATAAAAGAAACAAATTTTGAACCTTACTTCATTTGTTAAATTCCGAATAAATACGCATTTAGTATAATATTTCACTATTTGTTTTCTTTGTTTTGTTTAGGACAAAGATCATTATAACTTTCTTATATAGGTAAATACTTTAAATTGAGAAATTTGTATTGCAAGGTTTGTTTAAAAAACTTTGTACTGTCGCCTAGTATGACTTAGGTGGGAAATTACGTTTATTCAGCATAACAATATCCCAAGTTCGAGTTGTTGCACCACATGTGGTATACCAAATATATATATATATATATTTAATTTAGCCCACCCGGACAATAAGAGCTTCGCCCCCACTCACACACATATGAAGAATTAATTTCTTGTCTTTCAAAAAAAATAAAAATATTTCTTGCTTGAAAGGAAACTTAATTCTCCCATCTTCCATCTAAGGATTGATTCTCTTCCCTATCAAATTTGATTCTCCTTCATTTCATTTCATTCCTGATTACTAAACACGAGGTAAGATTACTTTATTTATTTAAATATTTTTAGATAAACATTGGTGACGAATTCATAGTGATGGAAGGACAAAGATGTGTTCCATGAGAGGGTAGTAATATTAAATATTTGCAAGGGACGTAGTTTCCAGGAAGTTGAGTAGAAAGCAACTAGAAAAAAAAACTAATCCGAAGACAAAGAAAAATTGCATTTGCATTTGAATATTAAATATTTGCATTTGCATGAGAGGGTAGGAATATTAAATAATTGCATTTGCATCTAATCCATAAAGCATAAAATATACAATGAAAGGCTGCTTCTTCCAGGAAATTATATTTTAATTATAATGCATGAAAGGGCAATATACAATCTTCAATTATTACAAGTCTCAAAAGTCAAAATAAACAAAGTGAAAATTGTAAAAAATAACCTAACCACGGAATGAATTATTGTTTATAACCAAATTCTAATTTTTTATTATTTGTAACCAACCACTATAATACATTATTGTTTTTAATCAATAAATTTCAAAACTACCCTTTTATCCTCTTTTTCCCTTTAATTTTTTTTTTTCTCTCTATTACTCATCTCTCTATCACTCATCTCTATCACCCATCTTTTTATCACTTATATCTTTATCAAATCTTAGTTCTCAACTAATTTTTGTTAAGAAATTAAAGTTATTTTGAAGGGAAATCGCAAAGAAACCAAGATTTGGGAAGAGTTTTTTGAAACTTTCGAGTTTGTGGTTGAAGCTCTGCTCAATATTTGTAAAACATATATATATATATATATAAGTCACTCTCTGATCATTTTGATCATCATCAATGGAATTGATTTCGTTTCCTTCATCATCTTCTTCTTCTAATACTTGTCAATTCAACTTCAAGCGTGATGTTTTTCTCAGTTTCAGAGGTGAGGACACCCGCTAAAATTTCACCAGCCATCTTCATAAAGCTTTGCGTGACAAACAAATCGAGACTTACATCGATGAAAAACTTAACAGAGGTGATGAAATCTCCCCATCTCTTCTCAAAGCAATTGAAGAGTCAAAGATTTCAGTCATCGTTTTCTCCAAAGACTATGCATCTTCTAGATGGTGTCTCGAAGAACTTGTGAAGATCCTCGAATGCAAGAAGAGTTATGGGCAAATTGTAATACCTGTTTTCTATGACGTAGTTCCAACCGATGTCAGGAATCAGACTGGAACTTTCGGTGATGCATTTACAAAGCATGAACAACAACAGAGTTTGGGCCAAGTGCAGAGATGGAAGGATGCTCTCAAGGAAGCAGCCAATCTTTCTGGGTTGGAATCAAGCACCATCAAGTAAGTCGTCACTTTTTCTTAAATATAGCAGTATTAATTATCCAGTAAATAATGTTAGAAAAAGAAAAGAAAATGGAGAACAATTTTGAGATCTATATAACATATATTTGTAATTATATACATTTGAAATCTCCAACAAATAATAACTCTCTCTGGGTTCAGCCGGGATTGGTGGGGTTCTTCGGGATCATAGAGGGAAGGTTCTGTGTATTTTTTTCTGCTGGTGTAGGGATTAAAGATTCTACTTCGTCTGAAATTTTAGCTATTGCGAAAGCGTGTGAGCTTTGCGAATCCAGACCAGATTTTTTCGGGAAGTCTATTGTTATTGCTAGTGATTCGAAGGAGGTGGTTTCGTGGATCAATGATTCCGGTTTTGGAAGCATAAACCATGCCCAGCTCATATATGATATTTGGTGCAGCATTCATAGATTAGGCTGCACATCAGTGGTGTTCTGTCCTAGGGTGCATAAGTCTCTTGCTGATTCCCTTGCTAAGAAAGGTTCTTGGTCTGGTGGTAATGTTGTGAATTGGAGTTAATTTTGTTGCCCTGTGCTGTGCTTTTCTTTTTGGGTTTTGTCTCCTTTCGCTGCGGGTTGTGCAGCTTCTGTTTTGCTCTTTGTTTTTTCTGCTCTGTTTTCGGTTGGTTTGCTTTGTTTTGGTTCGCCATGTTTGGCTTTGTGCTCTGGTTGGGGTTTGGCTTTGGCCTCTGAATAAAGTCTGCTTTTCAAAAAAAAAAAAAAACAAAAACAAATAATAACTCTCATAGTATTTAATTTCTACTCTTTCATGTATGTACTACTTCTACTCTCACTCACTGTGTAGAATATAATTTTAAATGATGAGATCACATTTCATGCATCTAATTATAACTAACTATCGGTTGTTTTCCCTATTCCATAGGGACGAATCTATACTTATCGAGAATATTGTCAAACATATTTTGAAGAGGTTGAATGATATGTCAGCAAGTGATGCCAAGGGTTTAGTCGGAATAGATACAAAGATTGAACAAATTGTATCATGGTTACAAACAGAGGATGTTTGCAATGTAGGAATCTGGGGCATCGGGGGAATAGGCAAGACAACTCTTGCTGAAGCTGTGTTTGACAGAATCTCTAGTCAATTTGAAGGTTTTTACTTCATTCCAAATATTAGGGAAGAGTCTGAACTAAATGGTGGATTAAATCACCTGCGACGAGAACTTATTTCAACAGTATTAGAGGATGGAAATGTAAATGTAGGCACTGCTATTGTAAGACGTACTTTTATAAGGAATAGACTTGGCCGTAAGAAGCTTTTAATTGTTTTTGATGATGTGACTGATTTCCAACAAATAGAAACTTTGATTGGAGGTTTCGACTGTCTCGACTCCCAAAGCCGAATCATTATAACAACAAGAGATAGACAAGTGCTAAGAAATTGTGGAGTGGGTCAAGTATATGAAGTAAAAGGATTGTTTCAACACGATGCTCTTGATCTTTTTCGCCGACATGCCTTTAAAGAAAACCATCACAGAGAAGATTATACAGAGCTATCAGAAAGGGTATGTGAATATACCAAAGGTGTTCCATTGGCTCTCAAAGTCTTGGGTTCCTTTCTGTGTGGCAGGACAAAACAAGAATGGGTAAGTGCACTAAGTAAACTAGAACGAAGTGCTGATGGGAATATCCAAAAGGTGTTGAAAATAAGTTATGATGGATTAGATGATGATGAGCAGAAGATATTTCTTGATATTGCATGTTTTTTTTATGGGGAGAACAAAGATTTTGTAATTAATATCCTAAACGGCTGTGGGTTCTAAGCAGAGATTGGAATAAGTGTTTTAAGTGATAAGTCTTTGATATACTTATCAAATGAAAATTTGATAATAATGCATGATTTACTGCGAGCGATGGCAAGGGAAATTGTTCGGCAAGAATGCATAGCAGAGCCTGGCAAACGTAGTCGGCAATGGAATTATGATGATATTTACCGAGTTTTGACAAAAGACAAGGTGAGATTCAACTAAATATTAATTGGTATATATCTATTCGATTTATCTTTGTGCACCGGACAATGTGAAAGGCATCGGTTGGGTGTGATTTACAAAAGAATTTAGACCAATAAAAAATATATTAAATTTTAGATTCGTACAAATACAATGCAAACTTTTCTTTTCGTGGATATAATATAATATTAAAATATGGTGCTATTACACATGCTACTGTGTGTAGTGTGCTCTTGAAGATGTAAATCTTGATAAATATATATTTTTTTAAATGTTAATAATTGTAGTTTAATTTATTGAAATTATGAATATTATTCATTAATTAGAGTTTGTTGAAAACTTATTATGAATATTTCTCTTTAATTATTTGTTTTTCCAAAGTTTCCCTAACATATGCTTTTGTATATATTTGATACTAACCTATTTCTTCTTGTATGCATATCAGGGGACTAAAAAGATAGAAGCAATCTCTTTGAATATGTCCTCCTCCAATGCAAGAGATATAAACTTAACTCCTCAGGCTTTTGCAAAGATGGAGAAACTGAGGCTCCTGAAATTTTATGTCTCTGATGTTTGGTGGCATAATCGCAGCAATAAGGTACATGCTCCTGAAGGCCTTGAATCTGTTTTCACCGAGTTAAAGTATCTCCATTGGTATGGATTCCCATTGAAATCATTACAGCCAAATTTTCAATCAGAGAATCTTGTCATACTTGAAATGCGTTATAGCAATGTTGAAGAATTATGGAGCGGTTTCATGGTACATTTGATATTTATATGATTTTATTTTTTTGGTAATTTATAATTAACATGGAAGGTGTTAATTTGTGTTGATTATTTAAAATTTGTTTTTTACTTGCAGCAACTTGTTAATTTGAAAAGAATTGACCTTAAAGGGTCCCAGCAGATAATTAGATGCCCAGACCTCTTAGGGACCCCAAATCTAGAGAGTTTGATGCTATCGGAGTGTACAAGTTTGTCTGAAATTCCATCATCTATTCAACACCTCACTAAGTTGAAGTCTATGTATCTGGACGACTGCAATAGCCTTACTAGTGTTCCAAATTGCACTGGTTTGAAATCTCTAAAAGTGCTTACTCTCCACAGTTGCTCAAAACTCAAGAGGCTTCCAGAACTCCCAAACAATTTAGAAAGATTAGATATTATTCGTTGTAGAAGTTTGGCTGAAATTCCATCATCTTTTAAATATCTCAATAAGGTGGAGTCTTTGGATCTTACTGACTGCGAAAGCCTTACAAGTATTCCAGATTGCACTAGTTTGAAATCTCTAAAAGAGATTATTCTCTACAGTTGCTCAAAACTCAAGAGGCTTCCAGAACTCCCAAACAATTTGGAATCATTAGGTATTTTTGGCTGTAAAAGTTTGGTTGAAATTCCATCATCTTTTAAATATCTCAATAAGGTTAAGTCTTTAGATCTTGGTTACTGTGAAAGCCTTACTAGTATTCCAGATTTGAGGGGTTGGAAATCTCTAAAATACTTACGAGGCTGGAAACTTAAGATGCTTCCAGAAGTCCCAAACAATATTGAAACGTTAGTTTTAAGAGATACCCTAATAGAAGAATTACCCCCATCATTCGAGGATCTCGACAGTCTAAAGTCTTTGCATCTATCTAACTGTTCAATGCTTAAGAGTCTTCCAGGCAGCATCTGTAAGTCCAAATCTCTTGAAACACTCAAACTCCATGATTGCTCAAAAATTGATAAGCTTCCCGATGATATAGGAACTTTAGAATCTCTCACAGAAATTGATGCCGGAGGAACTGCTATAAGAGAAATACCGCCGTCTATCTCATGTTTGAAGAGACTGTATTACTTAGATTTATCAGGATGTAAGGGTGAGGATGGGGTAGGATTGATATTGTCTCCTTTATTAGGCTTGGACAATTTGAAGTATCTATATCTAAGTGATTGCGGAATCAAAGAATTACCAGACAGTTTCGGCTGCTTAACCTCACTGACAAAATTACTTTTGGCCAAAAACAATTTTGAAAGTATTCCGGAAAGCATCATAAATCTCTCTAAGCTAGAGTTCCTAGACATCAGTTGTTGCGATAAGATTAAAGTTTTACCGAAGCTTCGATATTGGACAAGTGTATCTGCAGTCAATTGCACGTCATTGGAAAAGTTTTGATGATGGAACCGTATTCGCTAATTTCACCAATTGTTTCAAATTGAATCGAAATTCACTCAATTATTTTTTGGAAGGTACTGTACTGGAAATGCAAGGTCCTCTAGCAACTTCAATTAAGGAAATATATAACCAGGTCTGTTTCACTTCCTACGCTTTTAATATATGATGATACTTGTTTGTTTTTTTCTTCTTTGGAATAATTTGATGGTAAACTAGTTACGTTTTTAATACTTTACTAGATGTTGTAGACTAATTATTTTTATAATATAGGCTTATGATGAAAAGCCACCACCTGCTTCTATATGCTACCCTGAAAATGATATTCTGAAGTGGTGTAGCTATCAAAGCACGAGATCTTTTATTGATGTGAAACTGCCATCACATTGGTTCAACTCCAATTCTGATGAAAAAATCGTGTGAGTGGAAGGCCCCATCCAATGATATCCTTTATTTGAATGTTGATGGCTCAGCCGAAGGTAGTCCATGGCTGGCGGGAATTGGAGGTGTGCTTAGAGATTTGAGAGGCAGGATTCTTTGCTAATTCTCGTCTTTCGTGGGTATTCAGAATTCAATCTCGGCCGAAATTCTGGCCATCCACAGAGCTTGCCAATTAGTGTCTACGAACAAGCATCTTCTCAATCGAAACGTGACCATCATAAGTGATTCCAAAGTCACTGTTTTCTGGATCACTGGTGATTGGCAGCTTAAATCATGTTGACTTGGTGTATGACATTCGGAATCATTTGCATAGCATGAAAGGCGTAGAGATCAAGTTCTTGTTAAGAGACTTGAATTCCTTTGCATATGGGCTGGTGAAATCGGGTCCGATATCCAGCAGTGACAGATTAGAATGGGGCGATATTTGACTCTGTTTTGGTGCTCTTGTGTGGTTCTTGATTGTTGCGGTGGGGTTTTGCTTCCTTGGCTCTTGTCACTGTGCTAGATTGCTCTGTTTTTTATCTTCTTTGCTATGTTTCTGTCCCTGTTTTCGTATTTTGCTTTGCTGTCAGCTCTGGAGTGTTTTCGCCATGTTCTTTTGTTTTGGGGCCTTTTGCTGTTGGCCGGCTGCCTCTCCCCTATGTGGGGCGTTTTAGTTTTTTTGGTGCCTCTGCTTTGTATCTTTGGTGCGTAATAAAGTTTACCGTTTCAAAATATATATATATATATATTCTATTTTTTGCTGTCTGTTGTTGTGACGACTATAGATCCAGACCACAATGCGATCATCAAGAAGATTATGAAGACAAATATTCGAATATCAATTTTGAAGGCATTGTCAAATCTAAAGATGGGGACCAATGTTGTGATAGAATCAACATGTTTAGGGGCTCTTATTCTTTGCTTCGGGTGTCTTATTGTGGACCTGACTACATTAGGTCAAACCACGTGATCATTGGGTTTGGCTACCGCTTTTTTCATGAACTTTGTGATGATGAGTTCTCTTTTCGATTCTATGTTGAGGATGAGAATAAGTCAAACATAGAGCATTTCAATGTGATAAAGTGTGGAGTTCATTTGATGTTCGGCCTAAATCTTGAAACACCGGGAGATGAACCTCACCCCAAGAGATTGAAACATATCAAATAACTCCAAGGGATCAGAAACCCAACTGATTGAGGTAAATAAATTGCTTCTATGCATGATATCAGCAGCCTTATTATTTTTGTAAGCTCCGTCTTAGATTTCATTTTGTTTTGATGGATTTGTTCCCTTTCAGATATCAAAATATTTGACCGATTTTTATGTCTATTTTACAATATAAGTGGATTATTCGAGTCATTGATTGCCAAATGCCTGTTTTGATCACTACACTTCTATAAAGAGTTATCATCAAAGCTTTGTTACATCTATTTTACAATATAAATGGATTGAAACCATTTACTTGAATCATGGAGTGTCAAATGCTTATTTTTGACCTCTATACTTTTAAAAAGAGTTATCATCAATCTTTCTCTATCCTGTAGATGGTCAAATGAGGCATCTATATAAATAATTTATAATATATATTATTGGTTTCTTCATATTTGATATAAGTTTGTTGTTAAACTATCTGCTTTGTTTTGCTTACTAAATTTTAAACTATCGTTAAGCGTATTGTGATCTATAGATACTTAAGGTTTTGTTGATACAATTGGCAGATTTGGCATCATGTGGAAGCTCTCACTCTTGGTGTCATAGGCCTTTATCATTAGATTTTCATCATGATAATTTTGAATAAATGTTAAAAGACTTAATTCTCTACTTTGATTTCTTTCATATCACTACTTGTGGTACGATTGTTCAAGGTATAATTTTCTTAAATTCCCATGTAGTGTTTACTCTTGCAATATAGATTACTACTTTAGAGATGATTTTACTTGAATAGGCAGAGCAGTCAAGGATGTTCTGATGCCGATCTTCAGAAAGCATTTGATAAAGCTATAAACTATGGAGTGGATATTATATCAGTGCATGTTGGTAACGATATACCATTGTTCTACTATATTGATTATGCGGTTCTTTTTATGCCATTTCCAAAGGGATCACTGTATTTATTCACAAGGAAATGATGGTCCTATCTCGCAGACTATTTACCCTCGCTCATCACTGTTGGAAAGCAAAGAAAGCAAAGAACCAGAACAAAACAGAACAACAACAAGAAACACCCAAAGAAAAGACAACCCAGGCAAGCACAGCAGCAAAGCCAACAAGAAGCAAAACCCTGCTAATTGCAGGACTTATCTATTGACAATGTAAAAGAAAACCATATGGATTCATTGGCCTCACATACTCTAAAGGCATAGTTGCTACCAATGCAGATGGTGTAAGCTTTTATAAAATTGTGAGCAACATATGACATTATATTTTGACTTTATGAAAACCAAATTGATTGGGGTGTTTAAGTAAGAGAGAGTTGACCGGATAAAGCCCGTTATTAATGTGATCAATATTGTTGGGCTTGTTACACCTTAGCTACATTATATATATATATATGTAGGATATGGTATGAGCTATTATATATGTGTGGGCCTAGTATTCCTTTTGAGACTAGCCATCCTATTAAGGTTGAGAATCCTTTATGGGTTAGGATTATAGTAAGTTATACTATTTATAGGGGGTCCCTACTCTCGCTCATGTATCACACAGTGATTCAGAATAAAAGTAATCTCCCCATTAGGTTATCTGAAGTAAGGTGAGAAAGAGTAAAAGACTTCCTATTGTTTGTTTCTTTTGTTTTCTTTTCAGGTTATTGTGCTTGTGCTATTATGGATTCTGGACTTTCAGATACGCGACTATTCATACTTATACATACAATACGAGATCTAATTATATTTATATAATGCTTACAGATGGTTTTTCAAGACTGCTCTTGACACAGCGGGGTTTGGCGAAAATAAGAATGATCACTTTGTCGAACCCTGAGGCACACTCAGACGAACCTTGACGCAGCGACCGGTAGTTACCCAAGCATGGATCGCCATGCAGGGGCCATCATTCCCTAATCTACGTTAGAAAATGACGCTCTCGAATCCTCAAAGAGCATGTCGAATCCACGACAGATAAGTGTTCCAAAGAACAATTTTATTGATTATCAAAAATTTACAATAATTGGAAATAATAAGACTATTTATAATAAACTAATCCTAATACGACTCGAATACGACATTCCTAAAAACATTAAAACAAGAAAAATATTAAAACTGCAATTTGTGTCAAAACGGTCCAAACAATGAAGAGAGAGAGTTTTAGAGTGAGAGGCTCTGACAGTGCTGGTCAGAAAAGGAGAACAGATTTTCGGGAGAACCTTCACTCCATTTTCATTGACAACCTCAACCAGGAAGCTGATTTGTCATGTTTATGGAGTGTTTTTAGAGTGTTTGGGAGGGTTAGAGACATTTATCTTCCAGCAGCCAATAAGAATAGGCAAATAGGATTTGCCTTTGTCAGGTTCTCTACTTTGGAGGAAGCTATACGCGTGGCTGAGAAGATAGATGGAATGCACATTTATGGAAGACCTATCAAAGCTAGTGTGGCTCAATATGGATGGAAAACTAGAAATCTGGGAGGAACGAGACTTAGGGAATCAGAAGGAGCAAAATCAAGAGAGAAGTTCAAGGTGGAGAAAGGGTTTCCTAAGGAATATCATGGGACCACAGAGCATATGAGAGATAATCGATCTTTCGTGGAGGTCTTGCAAGAAGATAGGGGTATGGAAGATAGAAGAAATGCTCAGAAGAAAGTCAATCGGTTTTCAGAGGAGGACTTGAAGAGTTTCAGGGGAATGGAGGAACAGAGAGAAGAAGACATGAGTGAGGAAGAGGAGACATTGTATCTGGATAGAAATATTGCAGATAAGAAATGGCTAAACTCATGTGCGATAGGAGCTTTAAAAGTCTTCTCTAAGGTATCCAGAGTGAAGAGAAGGTTGAGTGAAAGGGGTCTCAGTTTCAATACAAAATATGTAGGTGGGAAATATGTCTTATGGGAGTTTGAAACAGTTTCCGAATCGGAAGGATTCATCAAAAATAGAATCCTTTGGGAAGATACTTTCTGCTCGATGGGACCTGGTTTGGAGCATGTTGAATATAGAACAATGCCGATATGGGTTAATATTTCAGGGTTTCCTTTAACATATTGGAATCAGTCGTTTTTTCGTAAGTTAGGGAATCAAATAGGAGAATTCTTATGTGCTGACTATGATTCGATTCAGAGAAATAGATTAGACAGAGGTCGTATCTTAATTGATCCGAGAAGTAAGCAGCAGGGTTCTAGAATGATGAAAGTGGTGGATGGAAGGCGTTCCTTCTTTGTTCGGATGGAAATGGACAATAAGCCAGTGGAACTGGAATGGGTGAACAAGTTTCTGGGTTTAGACAACTACAGTTTTCTGGAAACCATGGACTCTTCAGATCAGGGACAGAGGAACAGTACTGACAGTAGGGATGGGAGTAGGAATGAGATTTGGCAGATGGTAGATACAGTTAGGAGGAGTAGCAGGAGTAGCAGGAGGGTACAGAAACCTACATGTCAGAAGAATAGAGATGTTGACAGGCAGGGTTTCACAAGAAGTCAGAAGGAAACTTTTCCCAATCGAAAAGTTGGTGGCATGGTGGACAAGGGGAAGCAGGCAGTTGTCAGAAATTCAAATAGAAAAGTCTTTCAGCCAACTTGCATGAATGGAAAGCTCATTATAGATAAACAAAGAGCTGCAAGTGGGAGCAGAGAAAGTGAGTCATCTGACTCAGATTCAGAAATAGAAGAGGGGCAATTTGGAGTTTTCGGTGGGGAAAAGGGGGAGTGCTCAAATTTTAAGTTTATGGGGAATGGGCCGAAGTTAGATGGGCCTTTAAAGGAGAATAAGCATCTGGATGGAGGATCTCAGTCCAATAGTGGTGATGGACGGAATTTTACTTTCGGTCTAAGGGATGAAGGGTTTCTGTCTGAGTCCAGCAGTGAGCAGGCCCAAATAGCTATGGAGAATTCTCTGAGAAGGAGATCAGCATCAACAGAAAATGTCCCAAAAAAGCTGTTGGTTAGAAGCTCAGATCAGAGGGACATCTCTTTGGCGGATTATGAGGGGAGAGTTTTGAGCTTGCCTCTAAAAGGTCCGATTCAATTTCCGTTGATGGATGGTAAAGGAAGACAAATTAGAGGGGAAGACTTTAGAGAGGTGCCATTAATGGTGGAGTTAGAAGGATTGGAAGAAACTCAGGTGAATGTCAATAGTACTACCATTCAGAAGCCTAAATCGCCTAGATGTTATTGGAGCCTGGAAGAGGAGATCACTAAAGTGATTGAAAAGGGAGTGGCATTGGGTCAAATCGTTACATCTAAGTCAAGAGAGGAAGGTCAGTTGCAGCAGAGCAGTAGAAATGATCAAAACTGGAATCTCGAAGAAGAGGTGACTAAGGTTATAGAGGTGGCAGTGGCACTGGGGTTTGATTTCAATAGCAAGGAAGAAGAGTTTGGTGACCAAATAGCGAGAAGGGAGAGGGAGGTAGAAGACCGTTGGAGGAAGGAGAAGAGAAACTGATCTTTTCTTGCTGTCGTTTTGGGTTTCCTAGTTTTTATGATTTTATTAACTTGGAACGTTAGAGGTCTTGGTAGAGGTGAAAAAAGGAGAATGGTGAGTGGTCTAGTGCGAAGATTAAAGCCTGACATTTTGCTGATTCAAGAGTCTAAGCTGTCGTCTGTCGACAGGGCTGTTTTAAGGTCTTTGGGGGGTTCTTGGCTTCCTAGAGGGATGTGTGTTTGCTCGGATGGAGCGTCGGGAGGCCTCATTTCCTTGTGGAAGGAGGAAAGCTTCACTGTTAATGCGTGTGTCTCAAATAAAAACTGCATCATTCTTGTGGGGGAGTTGCCTAAGTTGGGGAAGAATGTGGTCATTTGTAATGTGTATGCCGCTTCGGTTGAATCGGAAAGAAGGAACCTTTGGAATTTTCTTCTTCAGCAGATGGTTGAGTTCAGAGATCCGTGGATCATAGGAGGTGATTTCAATGCGATCATGGACCCGTCGGAAAGAAAAGGCGTGGGTATTAATTTGGGTTCTATTAGAGCTTTTAGGAGCTTTGTTTGCCAAGCTAGCTTGATGGACACTCCTCTTCACGGTATGAAGTTCACATGGACTAATAATAGAGGCTGTCAATCCTGGGCAAGACTGGATCGTTTCCTCATTTCTCCGGAGGTTTTGCGTTGGTTTCCTAATTTGCTGCAGTCGGGGCTCCCTAGAGGTCTCTCGGACCATAATCCGGTTTTGTTAAGTGAAAGGAAGGTGGAATGGGGTCCGAGTCCTTTTCGTTTTGTTAATTGGTGGATGGAGGATAAGGAGATGATGAAGGCCGCAAGGAAAAGTTGGACTGATTGCAATGTGACGGGGTCAAAAGGCTTTATCCTTTTCTCTAAATCTAAAGCCTCTAAAATCTCCTTGAAGAATTGGTTCCATAACAACAACAGATTGCTACAGCAGCCGAAGATCATTGAGGACAAACTTGGGGAGATTGATAGAAGGGCAGTGAGGGAAGGCTGGTCAGAAGTTCTGAGGGGGGAAAGAAGACAGCTGCTGGAGGAGTTGTGGAAAGGGTTGAGGAGAGAGGAGCAAGAGTGGAGACAAAAATCTAGAATTAATTGGTTGAAGGAGGGTGATAGGAATACGAAATTTTACCATGGAATTGCTAACAGTAGAAGAGGGCGTAACAGAATTGTGGAAGTGGAGTTGGATGGCAACATTGTCACGGAGCCTAATTTGATTCGAAAGGGGGTCTTTGATTATTTTAAGAAGCATTTCCAGCAGAATTCGGGGATAAGGCCAAGGATGACAGGGTTAAGCTTGAGGAGAATTTCGGTGGAAGAGAACTTGATGTTAGAAGCCAAATTCAGCCTTGAGGAAGTGGAGGAGGCTATCAAGAATTGTGACGGCAATAAGGCTCCGGGTCCGGATGGCTTCAATTTGAACTTCATCAAACATCATTGGAAGACAATTCAAGGTGATTTTATGAACTTTATGAATGAATTTCATGTTGATGGAAAGGTTGTGAAGGAAATCAACCGTACTTTTATTGCTTTAATCCCCAAAATTGTTAAACCGGAGAACCTTACGGATTTCAGACCTATTTGCCTTGTGAGTGCTTTATATAAGATCCTGGCCAAAGTTTTAGCAAATAGGTTACGAAGGGTAATGGGCTCTATCATTGGTGAGCCACAGATGGCCTTTGTCAGGAGCCGGCAAATTTGTGATAGTTTTGTCATTGCAAATGAGATTATTAATAGGTGGAGACAAAATAGAGAAGGGGGAGTGATGGTGAAACTGGATTTCGAGAAGGCGTATGATAGTTTAGATCATGGGTTCTTGGATTTGATGTTGGGGGATATGGGGTTTGGTAGTACATGGAGAGGTTGGATTAAAGATTGCATTTCGACTCCATTGTTGTCGGTTTTGGTTAATGGAAATCCAACGGAGGAGTTTGAGGTGGGGAGGGGCTTGAGACAAGGAGACCCCCTATCCCTATTTTTATTTAATATAACGGTGGAAGGTTTGAATAGCCTTTTCAATAAAGCGGCGGATTTGAATTTGATTGGTGGTGAAAACTTTGGTGAGAATAGGGTCCATGTCTCTCACTTACAATTCGCGGATGACACGATCTTATTTCTTAAACCGAAGGAGGATTATGTTCTTAATGCAAAGAGGGTCCTTAGGTGTTTCGAATTAGCGTCGGGGCTTAAAGTAAACTTTCACAAGTCTTGTGCGACGAGAGTGGGTAAAGGGAGGTCGAGAGAATCAAAAGTTTGGGCGGATTTGTTTAGATGCAAAGAAGCGACCCTACCCATTACATATTTAGGATTCCCTCTTGGGGGTAGGCCGGGGCTGAGAAGTTTTTGGAATCCGATTATTGATAAAATTGAGAAAAGATTGGCTAATTGGAAGAGAAAACTTCTCTCTAAAGGTGGAAGGCTTGTCCTTATAAAGTCGGTGCTTGCAAGTATACCCACGTATTTCCTCTCGGTGTTCAAAATGCCGGTGGGTGTGGCCATGAAGATTGAGAAGCTCCAAAGGAATTTTTTGTGGGGGGATAGTGAGAATAAAAAGAAGATGCATGCTGTCAATTGGAGGGAGGTGTGCAGAAGTAAGGCTGCAGGAGGGCATGGCATTGGAAAAATGTTGGATAAAAATAGGGCTTTACTCTCAAAATGGATATGGAGATTTGGCCGCGAAGAGAAAGCCTTATGGAGACGGGTAATTTGCTCGGTTTATAAGATCAAAGATAGTTCGTTGTTTTGGGATTGGAGCTCAAAAGAAAAGGACTCCTTCTTTGTTAAGTCTGTAGGAGGTCTGCTGAAGCCAGGCGTGGATACAGAAATGATTATCAAAGATAATTTCAGAGTGATTTTGGGCAGAGGAAACAGAGCAGACTTCTGGAAGGATTTAATGGTGGATGGCTCTTCGCTGAAAATGGCTTTTCCTCGTTGCTTTGCTCTTGCAAAATTGAAGGAAGGTCTGGTTCAAGAGTATGGGGTTTGGGCGGAGGGGAGATGGCAGTGGAAAATAGAGTACAGAAGGCCCCTTTTTGATTGGGAGATGGACCAGGAAAAAGGCTTGATGGCGTGCTTGGAGGGTTTCAAAATTCGAAGTTCCATTTCCGATCAAATAGCGTGGACTATCAACAAGTCTGGAATGTTCACGGTGGGTTCCTTCAGGAGAGCCTTGGAGGAATTAACGGAGACCATGATGCCTAATCCGATTGGCTTATGGCAAGGTTTTTGCCCGAGTAAGATAGAATTTTTGGCTTGGCAACTGTGGAAAGGTAAAATTTCTGTCAAGACTCATCTGCATAGACTTGGGATTATAGGGGGGAAGACACGTTATGTTCCTTGTGCAATGAGAAAGAAGAGTCTGCTGATCACTTGTTCTTGCATTGCTGTTGGTCGAGTTGGCTGTGGTCGAAAGGTATGTCTTGGTGGAATGTTAGCTTCTGTTTTAACGGTAATGTGCAGGGCTGGATTGATGGATGGATGGGGCTATGCCCGAGCAGCAAATCATCAAGAGCTTGGTGTTCCTTTTTTATGTCAACAGTTTGGACAATTTGGGAGAGCAGGAACAGCAGAATTTTTGAAGGAAAGGAGCCTAACAGAGAGCAAGCTGCTGACTTGGTGAGATTCCGTGTGGCTTGGTGGTTCAAACATCTTGGAAGAGGTTCTAACGACCATGTGGATAGCTTATTTCGTAATATTCCAGATCTTTGTGTGGAAAAGAAGAGGAAGAATAAGAACAGAATTGCGGATTGGATTCCTCCTTCCAGCGGTATTTTCAAGTTTAATGTGGATGGGTCGTCAAAAGGTAAGCCTGGACCTGCAGGGATGGGAGGGGTTTTGAGGGATTCGAATGGTAAGGTGTTTTGTATGTTCTCTGCCTTTTTGGGGATTTTGGATTCGAATGTTGCGGAATTATGGGCGATTAAGAAGGCGGTGGATGTGTGCACTAATAACCCAAACTTAAGGCATAAAGAGATCATTGTGGCTAGTGACTCTCAAGTGGCTGTCTCTTGGGTCAACACGAAAGATTTTGGGAACATTGAGCATTTTGATATGATTTATGAGATAAGAAGTTCGATGGAGAAGCATGGTGGTCTGAAAGTCGTCTTTAGCGCTAGAATTTTCAATTCCTTTGCGGATAGCCTGGCAAAAATGGGCTCTAATGAGAGGGGGGACTTTGTTGATTGGATTGATCTGTAGTTGGCTTCTTGGGTTGTTTTTCGGGGTTTTTCTGTTTTTTCGGTGGGGTTTGCGGTTTTTCTGGGCTGTTTGCCCTGTTTCTTGTGGGGTGCGCTTGTGTTCGTTTTGGCTGGCTCCTGGCCTTTTAATAAAATTGCATTTTCAAAAAAAAAAATATATATATATATTAAAACTAATCATAATCTTCTAAGATTCATGATTCCTAACTTGACTGAAAAACAAAGATCAAATCTTACCCAAAAGGTAAGTTTGATTTATTTCCAAAACCTAAATTTAATTCCTAATCAAACTAAAGTAAATAAACTTGCTAAACAAGAAATAAAGACCCAAATTAATAAAATAAGAAAACACCCAAAACTGTCCTACATCAGCTCTTCTGCTGCCATAAGATCAGCATTGGTCACTACTGGTGCGTCAAACTCAATTCTTCTTTGTTGCTTTCTAGTACTTAATATTCGAGTGGCTGAATAAACTGTATTTATTTGTTCTGCTTCTGAATCTATATGAACTTGGCCATTTATAAAAAAGTTGCATTACTGCAGCTTCTCCAATTTGAAACATAAGGAATGACATGCCCACCATGGCACCAACCATGTCGAACGGGTCTGCTTCCTTGCCAAACAAGGCAAACATCAGCACAGAAGAATATGTTCAGTTGCTCTGCTCCATGTGTCATTTTCCTGGAAAACAACCACCGCCATGGACTCAACCCCAACCTACCATATATCACAATCCCAAATCTCAAGAAGCTGTAGTGAAAGCTCCATATATATGGCATGAAAATGAGAGTTGAGCCACTCACCAGAGTCATTTCCTTCGACGAAGACGTTAGCTTCTTCTCAACTAAAGATATGCAAGGAGATTACAGATTCAGGATCCTAACATGGACTGATGGTAAACATTTTGTTCGGAGTCCCATAGTCATATATGTTGTGAAATTTGAATCATATTCTAACTTCATGAAGCAAATTGGTTTATTAGCATATTTAAGAAGCAATAAGAAGTCAAATATTTAATTGTCCTGAACCTTCACTGTACGGCATTACATGGTTATAGTATAATCAATTTCTAAGCTTTGCTTCTCAAATTGTATATAAAGAGCAGGTTTGGAAGATAAAACCATGAAGTAGAGTAGCCTGAAACAGAGACACTTCTATAAACTTCAAACTGGTTGGTCCAATTAGTCATATGTTAAATGATAAGCAACAAATTAAAGAAAGTAGTATTACTAGAAAATATTTTTCTTGAAAATCTTACTTCAGTCATTTGGTTGAGGAATCTGGTAGTGTTACGATCACGTTTTAAAAAAAAATATATGTAGTTTGTTTTAGATTTAATTTTGAATAAATTGTTATCATATTTGATTTTTATCCTATATAATCTCTATTGTTATTATTTGAATTTCCTATACTCTTTTCCTATAAATAGGACTTGCTTGTACATGAATTAATTTTATATTAACGTGCTTGTATCAAGCGGTTCTGTTTTTCTTGAATGTTTATAACAAAATAGATTGACAAATTTCCATATATGGAAATCCAATCCAATGGAATTTATAATTTAGGGTCCAATCCGATTCATTCATATCTTCAAATCCTATCCAATAGATCATATTAGATTGGATTGGTTCCTACACACCCTTAATCATCCGTTTGTTCTTAATCCATTGGTCGAAAAGAAGAATAGATGACAACCCCTTAGATTTAAACCAAATAAATATAATGGATGAATGTTGAAGTCATGCATTTTAAGTCACATTTTTAAATTGAATTAGTCTAACCCTTCTTAATTATCCATTAATTCTTTTATTTTAGTGAGTCTATGTTGCAATGAAGTTGAAATCACACAATTTTCACTGTCAAATACAGAGTTAAGCTAAACAGAGTATTGGTAAGAAAAGGTTGAACTCTCTAGCTACTCTAATTTATGTGAATTACATATGAACCACGGAACATTTTATAATATATTATGCGCTTCACTTGTCATATTCTTACGATTTACAATGTTCATAAATTGAGTTTATATTTTTGTGAATTTATGTTTTTGTATGTTAGATTAAGTGTTACGTTAATATATTTTACTCTTATGTAGTGTTGATTTTGTGTTTAAATTGTTTCATTGTTGTTACAAGTATTTGATGAGCTGTGATTTGGAAAGAAAACCTGCAAGTGGAGTTGTAATTCAAGGCATAAACGATGGAGTACCAGATGTTATACCGTTGTTGTCCTTCTTTGATCAACATGATTCGACTGCTATAGGTTCTTTTTTATGCCATTTCTAAGGGGATCACAGTATTTCTTCACCAGGATGGCAACTATTTTCCGTTTTCTGTTTTACCAATGCTAAAATGGTAACTATTTTCATTGACAATTTGATGTTGTACTACAAACCTAGTTTTATGCCACTTTGGTCTTTGACTTATATAGACAGAATTCCTCCTGATTTGTGTCTCCCTTTTTGCTTAGGATGTGCAACATCTAGCAGCTACTATTGCTTCTGATGTTCAATGATACAGGAAGATCTTTGGTGCAGCGGGATGCACCATACATCTCTCTTTGCTGCACCCGGGTTTTATTATTTCCCACTGATAGATGTTGTCAGGAAGTTTCTCTAATGCCTGGTTCTGCATCCCTCTTCCAAGACTAAGCCTTGACACATGAAGATAAATGCCGTAGTGTTGTTGGGTCAGGAAATAAGTTTTAAGCACAGGTGAAGCAAGCTTTAAGCCAATTGGTGGTCACTGGTCCCAGATTGATATCTCTCCAATCTTCGATCTTATTGCATTATCAAATCAGACTATATTATGAGTTTGTGATGAAAATTATATACAACAACAATGAGGAACTTTGTGTATAGAAAGTGAGACATAATGGTTTATCCTAATGCTGATTGTTTGGGATGATTCTTTGTTTGTTAAACTAGTTGTCGGAGGAATGAATGTATCCCTGCAATTCTCTCCCTCACCTCTCCACCGGCTGCGTGCAGACCATATAATGTCGATTCTCTCCATTTTTGTTTTCCTGATCAAATGTCATCTTTTTTCCTGAACATACATGTTTATCTTCTTCTTCTAATACTTCTCAAACGGGTTTGGGTATGGGGCAAAAATCGAAAACCCATTCAAGGCATGGGTCGGACCAGGTTTTGGGTATGAGAGGCATATAAGACAGAAGTCAAACAGTAAACAAAAATCTCAAGGCTGCTTCTTCCAGGAAATTGGAACAAAGAAAAAAGATGCAAAATACAGTCTTAAATTATTACAAGTCTCAAAAGTAAACAAAGGCAGGCTGCTTAGCATCCACCAGGAAACATGCCAACTGAAAGTCAAGGTCAATGAACTATTTAAGAACAGAGCAATATTTATAAAACATTTACCAATATTTATAAAGAATTTAAGAATTTAAGGTAATTAGTAAATTGCTTCTACGCTTATTTTTTACCACTATACTTCTATTAAATATTCAAATGATTTGATAATACAAATCAACTACCACATACAGTAGATAGTTCCAAGTCAACACAGTTCGAATCCTACCAATGACAAAAACTTTAAAAAAATACATGATCTAGATAAGTGGATAGATAGATATTGTCCTAAAAAAAAGTTGGATAATTATGATTATACTATTACATAAATTCGGGGTTTTTTTGGGAGGGTGAATGACTCGAACCTACAACCTCGTGGTGCAAGTGTGAAAGGTTTTACTACCGAACTAACCCCATCTCGTCTAATGTATTATTCTCCTTCAAGTAAATGAATAATCAGTTTTTTTTTTTTTCTTGAAATATTACAATAATTCAGGATTGAGAAAGGGGAACAGATTCGAACCCACAACCTCGTGGTATGGATGTGGGTTGGACTCATATTTGTGCAGTCTAGTAGTATGGTGACAATGGGCTTAATATGATAATAACTAGCAATCTCAAATGTGAAAAATTTATTTATCATTCTTAAGGAATAACAGAATTTTGAAATTCTGGCATTTCTTTAATCTAATTTTTTCAAAATACTCTATTAATCTAAAAAAGTTTAGAACCGTAAAAAATAACATATCACCATTCTTTTTTTTTTTTCCTTTTTTTTTTTAATATTAATTTGTTAATGTGAATTATAAACGAGTCCTCAAAAATCTCATAACCATCTATGAATATGGTTTATATCTCCTTTATTTATTTTTGAATTTTTGAATTTTTGAATTTGCTCCGAGTCAAATAACAGACATGATGTATATGCCCACATTAAAGTGGAAATTACTCAGAATGACCACAAAGATTAGGGGAAATTCTTTTTTAACCACAAACGAACTTTTATTTGTTTATAACCACTTTTTTGAGAAATTACAAGAAAACCCTCATATAAAAACCCCCAAATCATCTCTCTCTCTCTCTTCTTTCTCTTTTTTTCTTTCTCTCTCTTCTGGTCTCTCTCTCCCCGACTACTCTCTCTCTCTCCCCCTGATCCCTCTCGCCGATGGGCTTTGGAGGTCGCCGAGAGCCGGCGAAGGTGTCGCCGAGCACCGACGACCTCCTGGGCTTCGCAGCGACCTCATCTTTCCCTCGCAGCTCTCTCTCGCTCGCTAGCTAATAGGCGTCACTGATTTAGCGACTGGGCGTGGTGGACAGGCGACGGGGGACCAAGCGTGGGCGCCGGCGACCTCCTCGCCGTCCGCTGCTGCTTTGCCGGCGACGAAATCGAACCCCCTTCGCCGGCGAGGTGATCTGCAGAAAAGGGAAACCAAAAAAAAAAAAAAAAAACCTAATGTTTTGAGGAAGAAGAAGAGGAAGAAGAAGAAATGTAAAATTTTAATTTAGTCCAAATTTCAAGTTTTGATATTTTAATTTAGGCCTAATTTCAACTTTTGATATTTCAATTTAGGCTTGATTTCAAGTTTGAACATTTCAATTTACCCATGATTTCAAGTTTGCTTCGAGATTTAAAATAAAACGATTTTCAGGGGTACTCTGGTAATTTATAGACATACACTGAAAGTTTTTTAAAAAAATGGTTATTAACAATTAAAGTTTCAAAAGTGGTTATTAAGGAAAGTTTAATGTTTCCTATGGTTACTATTGCATTTCTCTCCACATTAAAATAAATATCTACCATTTAATTACCCAAAGGTCCCATTTTGCTCACCATAGCATAAAAGCTTGCATCAACGAAAAGTATATTGAGTCTATGTTAGAGTTAAGACCATCCAATTCAGAGCAAAACCATATCGATTATGCATTTTTCAAATAATAGACTCTCAGATTTCACATCCCATCAAACTGTGTTCATACCAATAAGTATGGGTGGGCGTTTAATGGATCGGTTCACTTTTCGAGTAAACCGATAAAAAACCGATAATATCCAGTTTTTAAAAAGGTGAACCGATCCGATAAAATTGAAAAGTGTGAACCGATCAAAAACCGATTGAACCGGTTCGGTTCGATTTTTTCGATTTACCATTGAACCATTTGCTTTTTCAAATTGACTCATGCCATACAAGTGTATACATGACTTGAGTGTGTGGTGGAGTCGAAATTGATTGATGATAACAGGCTAACAGCTTTCCAGAGCAGAGACACTAAGTTATGAAGACTGAAGTTAATTTTCCATGGAAACTACATCAGAAAGAACAAGAGTTTAGAAACTAGAGAAAGCTACCAAGAAGACTAAAGTTAATCCATGTATTGTATTTGTGGTTATGGATACAACAAAGACTTTAGAAGTCTACGTTGGTGACATAGAGTGATTGGCTAATATTGTTGAGAAGTCCAAACCACGTACAAATCTTGTTATGTCATTTTAGCTCTGATGATATATAGGCCACTTTTATGGATCACATATTGGTTTGGGATATAATCATTTTCCCTCATGTAATTTACAATATTAGACACTTTGCTTTGCCCTCTCTGGTTTCAGTAATGGCCATTTTCCCCCCCTGAAAACTAAAATATTAGAC
>CATOZR010000030.1:0-19953 GCA_954870605.1 Acer campestre
TGGAGATTGCTACCCTAGAATTGAAGTTAGAGACAAAGGGAGAGAAGGAGAAGGTCGTTTGAGAGAGATTCACATGCAGATGAGGTTTGGTCATTTTCAGAGAAATTAGGGATTTTCAATTGAAAGAGATTTGGTCTATTACAAAGAGTAGATAGGGATTTAGAGTGTTTTGCGGTTTGGTCGATTAGAAGGATTAGATAGGGATTTTTTAATTTACAAGGGTAATATTGTCTTTCAACAACCTCAAAAGAGTTAGTTCTACTAGTTTTTCAAAAATGGGTTAGATTTCAACTTGAGCCTTCTAAAGGGGTTACTTTTCAATAAACCCAGCGGCCCCCCCCCCCCCCCCCCCCCCCCCCAAAAAAAGTTTTCAATTATAACAAATTTTCATTTTCACTATAAACTCCGACCGGACGATGAAGAACATGAATTTGGTGGTGTCATAGTTATTAACAGGGTAATATCCCAGCAAATAATGACACATTTATAAAATAATAACATTCTAAAATGGATAATGTTTGGGCCCAAAATACGGACCCAAGAATTCTCACCTCAACCACATTAAAAGATTTGAAATTTAATAATTTACTTTTTAAAATTTATAAAATGTCAAGATTATCTATAAATATTAATAATCATTTTAATTAAATTGCTTCTCTTCACTCACACAAAATAAAATTTGGGAAGAACCCTAAATCAAACAAAACCCTTAATCATTTTTTTATTTTTTATTTTATCAAAAACGTTATTTTCTGCGTTTGATGTAATTAAAAATCCTTTTTTTTTTTGGTCTTATGATGATAACCGATATCGAATTTTTTTTGATTAATTGATTATATTAGATCTAGTATTAGTTTAATCGAATCTATTGGTTCTTAAGATATTTCTCGTAGAGGGTGTGTAAGAAATCTGATTGCGACCGGAGGATTTAATAGATGCTTTGTATTGCATTATATTAATCGGTGTTCATGTCTTTGAATTTTTGATTAGCAGATCGTGATTTTCTCTTATCTTTTTTTTTATTAAGATTTTGGTTTTGCCCTTTTCTGATTTGCGTTGATATTTGTTCTGGTTAGTTTGATTGATATAATATTTGATGATTGGTCTTTCTGAATTTGATCGAAGTTGTGATTTTTTTATTAGATGTATTTTTTTTTTGTTTAGGTATTTTCCATTTTTGATTTGATTAGACTTTTAATTTTGATTTGATAACATTTTTGAGTTTGTTAATTTTCTGAATGTGATGGAAGTTTTTTGTGATTTGTTATATGTGATGCATTATTATTTTTTCCATGTTTTTATTTTGAATCTGATTGTATGCTTAGAAATCAGACTTTTTATGCCTTAATTTTGATTGAACTGGTTGGTGCTATTTATTTTGTTCGCTAAAATATGTTTTTTTTTTTTTTTTTTTTTGAAACAGCACTTTATTAACACCAGGTCAAAAGACCAGCAGAAAATACAAAGGACTGAGACAAACCCAGCCACACACCACACAACAACAGGGACAAGCGAGACCCAAACAACACAGCCACAACAACACAGAAAACAGGGACCAAGCGAGACCCATTCGCTAAAATATGTTGCCAGTAGATTAATAAAGCATCATTATGAATGTTGAATTCCATGTGCTATTGCCTGACATATTTTTGTGTCTAAAAGCAAAGTTTTTATTCTATGTAGTCATTAATAATAAGTTTTTCTTTTCGTTTCAACAGATGCAAATCTTTGTGAAAACTCTTACTGGCAAGACCATAACCCTTGAGGTAGAAAGCTCCGATACCATCGACAACGTAAAAGCTAAGATCCAAGATAAGGAAGGGATCCCGCCAGACCAGCAGAGGCTTATCTTCGCTGGTAAGCAACTTGAGGATGGTCGCACCCTAGCTGATTACAACATTCAGAAAGAGTATACCCTACACTTGGTGCTCCATTTTAGAGATGGCATGCAGATTTTTGTGAAAACCCTCACTGGTAAAACTATCACCTTGGAAGTCGAGAGTTCGGATACCATAGACAATGTGAAGGCGAAAATCCAGGACAAGGAGGGGATCCCACCAGACCAGCAGAGATTGATCTTTGCTGGAAAGCAGATGGTCGTACCCTTGCTGACTACAATATTCAGAAGGAATCAACTCTCCACTTGGTACTCCGCCTTCGTGGAGGCATGCAAATCTTTGTAAAGACTCTTACTGGGAAGACTATTACTTTGGACGCTGAGAGTTCCGATACAAATGATAATGTTAAAGCAAAAGTCCAAGACAAGGAAGGAATCCCCCCAGATCAGCAGAGACTTATCTTTGCTGGTAAACAACTTGAAGATGGAAGGACCCTCGTGGACTTCAATATTCAGAAGGAGTCTACCCTTCACTTGGTTCTCCGCCTTCGTGGTGGCATGCAAATCTTTGTGAAGACTTTGACCGGGAAAACCATTACTTTGGAAGTTGAAAGTTCTGACACCATTGATAATGTCAAGGCAAAGATCCAAGATAAGGAGGGAATCCCACCAGATCAACAGAGGCTCATATTTGCTGGTAAGCAACTCGAAGATGGTAGAACTCTTGCAGACTACGACATTCAGAAGGAATCTACCCTTCACTTGGTTCTTCGCCTCAGAGGTGGGATGCAGATTTTTGTTAAAACTCTCACCGGAAAGACTATAACTTTGGAGGTCGAGAGCTCAGACACCATTGATAATGTAAAGGCCAAAATTCAGGACAAGGAAGGCATTCTCCCAGATCAGCAGAGGTTGATTTTTGCTGGGAAGCAGCTCGAGGATGGGCGCACCTTGGCAGATTAAAATATTCAGAAGGAATCTACTCTGCATCTTGTCCTTCGCCTCCGTGGTGGTTACTGATGGTGTTATGGTTCTGTCTCCGTCAAGTTTCTAAACTTTGATATATGCTCTCTTTTGTTAGAGCGTGGCTGTTTCTATCGAATAAAGTTGCTGCTTATTGTTAGTTTTCGTATAATATATATATCTTCTCTTGTCACGATTTGGTATGATTTTATTGCATATATAAGCTTGCCTCAATTGTTCTTTTTGATCATGTACGGTGGTTGTGTGTTTCCTGTTTTGTGATTGTTTCCAGAGCAGTTGATTGCTTATAGTAAGGTCAAGATTTATTTACTAAACAGCCGTAACAAACATAACTAGTTGCGTATCTTTGAACTAGTTTTTGTCATTCATTAGTCATTACCATAACACTACTGGAGTGTGGAGATAGTGAACTTTATTGAGCTCCAAAGTTTGATTACATGAAACATATTCTAGAGCGAGACATATTGAAATTTGCAGCGCTGTTGTAATTTGCAATACATAGGAACTTTCTCTGCCCTCTTTATCACATCCTGCATATCCAGCCCATTCTCAAATCCCATTTGTTTTTCATCATCAGCCAAGACCTCGACTTCCCGTATTAACTGCTCCAATGCTTCACATTGGCATCGAGCATGTAAAGCCTGCAGAGCCAAGGGTATGCCCTTTGAATTTCTTCATGGCAACTCTGCTGAGAGCATAGGCGTTTGCTGCGAGTAGAAAAATGGTGGCCAGGATAGCTGCTAGGGATGTGAGTCTTGCCATTGATAGCTGCAAAATAAAAGCAGTACTAATCGTGGTGAGAAGAAAAGAGGGTGGTGGGCAAGTAACTCGTAGGTGAGTTTGCATGTTTGCAACGTGTTTGATGAAAGTCGAGTACAGGTTTCAAAGGGTGAGTACTGCTTGCAGGTGAGTTTGTGGGTTTGCTCTTTGATGGTGTGTGGCAATGGATCACTACTTGATGATTGAAGCTTTTTTACACGTAGAGAGAACCAAGCAAATGCTGCCATAATTCATTCTGGCTTGTTTTGAAGACTCTATTAGGATTAAATTTTGGGTTGGCTTGATGACTTAAAACTATATATTTAACTATTTCTTTTAATTCGGGGTTCGACTCGAACCCACACCTTAATAGTGTACATGTGACTGTGTGAGGGGCATCAAGTTTATGCTGCCATTATAATTAACATGGATTAATTGACTTACAATTATATACTAGTGTTGGTAATTAGTTTAATTAATCAGATTAAACTACATCTGACTTTGCAAACTGTATGTATTGGTTTGTTTTCGTGGCTTCGTTTTATGGTAGACTGGTAGATAAGCTAAATATTTTGTAGCATTTGTTGTAGGCTTTAAAACCAATTCGAATCCAGGACACTGCTACCCATGGAATCGCCAACAATGACAATGTCGTTCCCAGAGAACTCAGGTTTGGAAGCGCACAGAGAACAGGCCCAATGGATTGCCATAACTTCTGCTGTATTGGAATCTTGGGTCCCAATGTAAAAGGAAAACATGCATAGCACCCTGCACCCTCCCCCCAGTATCCCTCAAAACCCCACCAATTCCAACGTGGCCTGATTGGGGGGTTTGTGTTTGTTAAGTGGTTTATACATACATGTATTGTGCATTATTTGTTTGAAGAAATGTATAGTGCCACTTGCCGCTTGCGACATAGATTGACCCCTAAAATCTAACAATTTTATTTGATGTAAGAATGATCCCTTCTTTTTAGTTTTCCTGACTTCCTCCATAGCATCGCTGGCAACCACAAGACAACATTGCTTAATATCTTTTGGCCTTTGAAAAAAGCTCCCTAAGCAATTGAAATGGCTTCCGCAAAACTCCTCTTAGCCTTTATGAAATAACCTTTGCAATCACATTATAGGTTTCATCTGGTGCGGCATTAATGATCCCATTCTAATAAAACTGACTCTCAATAAGCCTCCTCCTATGATTTCTCAGTATGTGAGCATGTGACTGAAAACAAAGTAATAAAAGAGAAAATTTCATTATGAAAATAGAAAGACCAAGTGAACAAGTTGTCCACAGATAAGGAAATTCCAAGAATTTGACCCACCTCTGTACAAAGAGTATTATATCCACAAAAGGCTAAACAAAAAAGATGAATTTGTAGCTCTTCTCAATTTAAGTGAAGCCGCTGGGTCAGAAGCCACTGGGGAAGAGCCAGATGGTAGGCTGAATTTCACTCGATCTCTTTATTAGAAGAGGACGTGCTTGAATTTCACTCAATCTCTTTGTTGGAAGAGGACGTGCTTTTCCCTCTGTTAAAGTGAACATACCTGTGTCAACCGGCCGCATCCCCGGGAAAATGGGACTTGCCCAATCAGAAAAGTAGTCATCCGCGAAGATAATAGTATTTTTAGCAAATATGGGGTTTCGGTTAGCTTCTAATGCTTTTGTTTGGTTGAGACCAACGAAAATGAGGCTGTCATCCACTGAGTTTTTTAGTCTCCACTGTTTGGAATCTTCGCACAGCTTGTGCACCTTGAAGTTGGTGGTTCTATAATATCTTGTTTCCACTCCACGATGAGTATATTCAGGTATGAAATCTATGTATCTGGAAATTGTCCAGAAGCTGTTGTTATGCCATAATAGGTACACGTGGTTGTCTTTGGGCATGGTTGTAAAGCAAGGTCTTTCTGTAGGCATGATTGTGCTGATGTTGAATTTATCTTTCAGGTTCCATATATGGATGGAAAACCCATCTGTGAGTGCAAAGACCTTCTCCTCGTGAGCCAGAATGTCGAGGTAGCGGTTGTCTGTCGTGATAACATGCCAAGAGGCAGTCTCCTCATTTCTGGAATCAGCCCAAGCTTCTAGATTCATCTTAATGACGGCAATCTTTTTCCTTCTTTGGTATAGTAAAACAATGTGACAGGGTCTGTTTTGTGAGAAAGCAGGATCGGAAGTGAGAATGGCTTTTCGGACAAGATTGACACGCATGCCTGGTGGGTGCCTCTGATTTTCCTCACATGTGTTGAAATGGACTAGATTTTTTATAGTGGGAACAGTAATCATCTTCCCTTTGAAAGGTTCAAAGAGAACCGGGTGGAGAGTATCAAGATTCAAGAAGACAATCCAACTTCCTGTGGAACCGATGCACCGGTTATTTGTCAATGCCTCACAGTCTTTCCGAGAGTAGAATGCATCTTCATTAGTACAGTGAAGACTGATTTTATTTGAGACCATGATTGTGAGATAAGGGGAGGTGGCTGAAATATCATCCGACACTGCTTGTCGAATAGAAGAATTCAAGGCAGTGCAAGTCATTCCAAAACGAGTAATTTCACACATGCATTTCAGGCATTTTATCACCCGCCCTATTATGTCACCAGGCAACTCTGGCCACCGGCAAATCTTCTTCTTGGATTTCGAAGAAAACGGTGGCGATATGTTGGAGCTTGATGGGTTCATCGGTAATTACAAGAAACTTGGTGTTGCAGCAATTGAGAAAGCAAGTGGGGAAGAGGGTGTGGAGATTGAGAAGATGTAAATGCTAGTACTACTTCAAGTGGTAATTTCTTGGAGCTTTTTGTGTTAGGAATCTTGAGTTTCTTGGAATTTTTGTTTCTCTGTTTTTCTGTGGAGAAATGAGAATGGTGGAAAATGTAATTTTTCTTTTTCCTTAGCTTTGTTTCTGGGTTTCCAACGGTCACATTTTCCAACGCTCAGGTGGTGTGTTTGGGTACTATGTTCGTGATTTTATCAAGCTCTGTAGATTTTTAATAGAATAACCTTGTGCTTTTTATTTTGGAAATTAATACCTTTCTATGGGATAGTATTACATTTTTGTGTTCAAATTGCACTAGCTACCGTGTATACAAGTTATATCACACGGATACCTCTTAAAAATAGTTGAGCCTAGCTAAAGTATCAGGGGGTAAATTTGTCTTTTCATACATCGACAAATAATGAGAAAATTGTATTATTCTCAATTGATTAGCTTTTCATTTATTTTTTTAACAATTTTTGCATTTTTTTTTCTCATTTCCCCCAAATTATCAAAAATTCATCAATTTAGTCCCTTCGATCAAAATTTATCACTCAAATCAACCAAAATTTGAAAATTTCCCATTTTGTCCCTGATAATAAAATATTAATGTTAAAATATGTGTAATCCCTCCACGACCTCCTCCGGTTTCCTATATTATTTTTAAATCGATACTCACCTCCCTTACCGTTAGTCAATTTTAATCAAAGTTGACCATTGATCAAGTTTGAATTAAAAAAAAAAAAAAAAAAAAAGATAGGGTATTTTCATCATTTCAAGCATTTGAAAACGAATAAAAATTTGAGAAAAAATACAAATTAATTGATATATATACATATATCAAAACACCATTTAAAAAAAAAAAAAAAAAAAAAAAATGCATCTCCACTGCCCATCTTAAGATGGATAGTGGATATTATCTGAAAATTAAAACAATAAATTAGAAAAAAATATTTTATCAAATTTTGTTTGATAAAGTACAAGTTTACAGCACAAGGGATCACGTGGTTTCCTCAACATCAACATTTTTTTTTATGATGTTGGGGCAAAAAAGAATGATTAAGTTTGAATACTTAGATGCCCCGCATGGTGGAAGCAACAACAGCAGCTTTGGCACCAATTGATGATTTTGGGGATGGGAATCAGTTCGATTTCGATTGGTTTTGGAATCTATGGCGGGCTTGCACAACAAATCCGAGCCCAATTTGTAAAAGAAAGTTGAAGTACTAGATTATTAGATTATTGCAACTTCAATTAGAGTAGCATCAAACTCAAGCTATATATCTATTGAAAGTTGAGACAGAAAAAAAAAAAAAAAAAAAACTGTACAATAACATCAATTAGAAAATGTAGTTTGGATATCGGTACCTTGAAACTCTCTGACAAAAAGATCAAAGCTGACCCATATCAAGAATTGGTCTGTCTCTCGAAGTTTGCTTCTAATATGGGGAATTCGATTAATATTTTACTTGCAAACCAATATGAGCTCTTCTTCATAGTTCAGTAAATTGGGATTGGACTGTCAAATAAGTTTGAAAAAACATTTCACAAGTGAAAAAGGAGGTAAGTTAACAACAGTATCAATTTAAGGTAGATACGAATGATTGAGTTCAGATGAATTTCCAATCAATTTTCATAGAAGAGATGTCATCTATCTTTATCACTCATTAGGATCAGGGAAAGCCTCGCACAATCCAATTTACAATTTTAAAGAGGGGTTGCCATTTGATATCTGTTGGTCCTCACTTCCATGCTAACATATGCAGCTGCAAGCCTTCAACAAGTACTCTTTTAAAATTCAGAAATTTAGATATAAACAGATAGTATTATCATCAATTAAGACACAGATGACAGAACCACAAGGACTTGTCTAGAAGAAGAGAACTACATCAGGAACTCCAACTCAGAATAGAAACCTGGAAGAGAATACAGTCTCCGGTAAATGATTCTACATCATATTTTGCCCTCTCATAAAAATCATTTGGAATGATATGGAACAAATATGAAAGTTTGAACAATGGTACCTCAAGACCATGGCATAAGAACTCAGAAGTTTGCCTAAATGAATAAACTCATTGTTCAACTTGCAAACTTTGATAGTAAGAAATTGTCTATCTTGAAGTTGCTTTCTAATATGGGAAGTCAGAATAATATATATAAGCCTCAAACCACCTTTCATGGAAACTAGAAATATTTTTGTATCTTCGCACATAGATGTTGAACAAGAATGCTCAGCCCTTCATTTTAGCAGCCCATCTCTGTGGTAGCTTTCCTTGGATTGCTGTTGTCCTTTAAATTCAAATATAACTAAATCAGTTCCCAAGAAAGGAAGAAAATGTCTGAATAGGTTCCCAAATATAAACTTGTTTAATATATACATATCAATTTATATTGTGAACACAAAAACAAGAACTTATAAGATCGATCGGTAACAAATGAGAACTTATTTGAACAAAATTTGAATGTTTAAATTATTCTCGGACCTAAACAAATTACCGTTGGATTGGTTGTGGAAAACCCCTGCAGGGAGGATGGCAGACCCAAGGTTCCATATAATTAGCCTATGATAAGAAAGCCAATCTTGCAATCAACTGCACCAACTGATCAATAGCTGAATATGGAAAAGAGATTTGCACTCACGTAAAATAAGAGCAAAGAAACTCTTGGAAATATGCAATTTGCAGCAAAGTAATCCTCAATCTCCTCCTCTTGGAAAGACTTTGCATCCAGCCAAATTACGTCTCCATGAGATTCAACTCTTCAAATAAGAAATCCAACTTCTTTTACCTTCAAATAAGAAAGGACATCTCCATGAGGCCAGTGCTAGATGATGAAATGGTTTGTGTCGAACATCTTGGATGTTGCTCAGATGAAATGGTAGCCCAATCTTCTGAGCATCTATTGACATCTTGGGAGTACAAGATCCTCTGCAGTAAACATAGCTATCATGGTCAACAAATATGGATAACTATGGAATTGCAGTAAATCACATAAATTGTTTGGAAAGATTATATGACATTCTAAATTTTCGCATTGATGTATTGATGACAAATACAGATAATGACAACAACACGCATAAATGTAATGAAGTGAAAAACTCACCAATGTATGAATGAATCGACGAGTTACGTAAGTCTTCCGAGTCAAGAGACAAGTGTCCGAGTCAAGAGACAAGGGAAAATGTCATCCATTGACGAGAAGAATCCAAGATAATCAAAAGGCCTGGCCTGGCCTGATAAGAAAACCTATACGTATTAGACCTTGAAATCAAAAAAAAGATGCCATGAGGTACATGTCAACATCATGGCAGTACCAACTTCATTTCATGACAATTTTTATAAATAGTTACTGCACATGATAAGCCCTTGCCTATGGTCGCACTAACTACATTGAGATCAACATTGTTGGAAAACTATATATATTTTCTTTTTCTTGGACCAAATATCAAATGAATCTATAGTCTGACTCCATACTATCAGACTATGACTATACCAAGGAATATGATTTATTATTCTCTTCTGATAAATCTATCAAATGAAGATAATTACTTGCTGGTAGAGGGGCTTCAAGGATTTTTCTGTGAATTAGTTAATCTTTCATTAGTGCTTCCAATCCGTAGATTATTACAAAATATTTTCAACCTGAATCAGAGAACAGAGATGCAAATACAATCTTTGTCAGAGCATATAACATTGATTTCTCAAGAAAACATTTGTAGAACTAGTAGCTGCTGGTAGGATATATATACTTTGCAGAAAAGCTATCAGGATTCAGAAATAGATCAATCTGATGAATTTTCACAGAGGCTCACATTCAAACACAGTTTGGAATTCATGTCCATACATTGAAAGAATATATGAGAAAGAAATTGTGGTGATAGTAAGCATCAGGAGAACCGAAAATTAGCAACATTGAGCTTATAAAAAATGTCAAACATAGCAACAGCCCTTTTGAAAAAATTAAAAATTTGCTTGATGATGATTCCCAGCTTCTGACAAGCAAATCATATAAGAAACCGAAACGCAAAAAGCAATCTAAGGGAGTGATTTTCACATTTCACATGTGAAAATGCGTATAAGTTAACAACACTTTCAATTTAAGGCAGAGGAGTTATAGTCAGAAGATTAGAAATTGCAGGATTAAAATGTGAAGCAATTCATAAAATTTAAAGAAAGAAAGAATCTGAAATTATTTATTAAGAAAATGTGTGTAACTGTTGTGCTATTATAAATTGGCATACCTGAGACAGAAGATACAAATGAATGAATTAAGGGAAAGACAAAGCAGCAGCAGCAGCAGCCTTATTATCAGGTGATGATGCTGGAGCAAGAATCTGCTTAATTTTCACTGTTTCGAGATCTCCGGTGGGCTCGCACAGTTCAATTTACAATTTTAAAGAGGGGACACCGTTGGATCTCTGTTGGTTCTTGCTTACATGCCAACATATGCAGCTGCAGCAACTCTTCTACTAGCATGACGGGTTTTGGAACTACAGCTAAACCTTGCAGCAGTGCCCCTTTTAAAATGCAGAAATTTGGTCTCTAAATAAAAACAGATAGTATTAGCATCTAAAAAGGTATAAAAAAACTGCAAAACCAAAATCCCAGATAGCATTAACTCACGTTGTCCAGCCATAGCAGAACATCTCTCAGCAGCATTATCACCAATTAAAACACAGAACCCACATGGACTTGTCTAGAAGAAAACTATATCAGGAACTCCAACTCAGAATAGAAACCTAGAAGAGAATATAGGCTCCGGTAAATGATTCTTCATCATAAACATCATTTGGAATGATATAGAACAGATATGAAAGTTTGAACATTGGTACCTCAAGACCATGGCGTAAGAACTCAGAAGTTTGCCTAAATCAATCAAGTCATTGTCCAACATGCAAGCTTTGATAGTAAGAAACTGTCAATCTATTGAAGTTGCCTTCTAATATGGGGAATCAAAATAATAAATAAGTCTCAAACCAACTTTCAATCAACTGATCGTTAGCTGAATAAGAGCAAAGAAACTCTGGGAAAGGTGCAATCTGCAGCGAAGTTATTCATTCCAGGAGTACATGTTTTCCTTACCCTCTGCAGTAACAACATAGTGATTAAACATAGCTATCAAGGTCTTCAAATACGGATAACTAAGGAATTTTATCAAAGAACATAAATTGCTTTGGAAGAAATGACATCCAGTCATCCAACATTTTCAAGGCATTGATGTAACAATGACAAACATAGGTAATCACATCACCATGTGTAAATGTAAAGAACATGAAATACTCACCATTGTAATGAATCAATCGACAAGCTATGTAAGTAGTCCACATCCAGAGATTAGTGAAAATGTCATCCATTGAGGAGAAGAATTCATGACATCATAAGTCATACCAGGCCTGGCCATATGAAAAAACCTATATTAGACTGTGAAATCTGAGCTTTCAAATCAAACTAAAGATGCTATAACTTCAAGGCAAATACAAGACCATGCATGATCAATTAAAAAATATGATTTCGTTTTTTTCTCTTCCGATAAATCTATCAAATGAATGTAATTACCTACAGGTAGAGAGGGGATTCAAGGAATTTTCTGTGAATTTGTATATCTTCCATTAGTTCTTCCAATCCTGAGATTATTCCAAAATATTTTCAACCTGGATCAGAGAACAGTGATGCAAATCCAATCCTTGTCAGAGCATATAACATAGATCTCTAAAGAATACATTTGGAGCACTAGTAGCTACTGGTAGGATTTATTGAGTTAAAAAAAATGTCAAACATAGCAATAGTCCTATTAAAAACAATAACAATTGCTTGATGATGATTCCCAATATCTAAGAAACAGAAGAAGCAATCTAAGAGAGTGACTTACACAGAAAAGGACAGAGATGGCTCACAAACAAGAGAGACTCCAATTTTCAGATCAGCAGTTCATACGTCTATCTGACAAGTGAAAGGGCAGATAGTCTCTTAATTTAAGGCAGAGGAATGATTCCAAAACACTAAACAGAGTATTAAAACATATGATTAAAACAATAAAATACTGAGAAATTGTTTATCATGAAAGTTTAATACCTAAAATAGAATATGGGATGAATGAGCTAATTCTCAGATGTTTCCTCCGGATCGATCGTAGATGAATCTGCCATCTATCTCAATGCGAGGGATTTCGGCTATTTTGGACCACTCTTTTGCATGCTTCTTTCAGAAGAGGACAATCATTTATATATAATTCCAAAAGTGAGGGTGGCAGACTTGGAAGGGATGTGAGCTTTGGGCAATTCCTGATCCTCAAGATCTCAAGAGAGGGTAGGTGTTCGAAATCCTTGAAAGACAGGAATTTCAAATTCGAGAAATTTCCAATCGACAGCAGAGTTAGAGAGCGGGGCAAAGTAATTCTCATGTCCTCCTCTTGTAAAGACTCTCCATCCAGCTGTCCAGAAATGCGGAGCCATGTGAGAGAGGTGAGATTGTGCAACCCCAATTCCATGAGCACTTTATATTGTACGCGGTCACTAATTGAAAGACCTCTAAGTTTGGTTGGCAGACCTTCTTCAGACAATCGTATATTTGAACAATTGTGTATTCGTAAAGAGGAGAGACTGTGTATTCCGCTGGGCAGTGCTTCTAGCTTCTCACATCCATTGACATCAACTGTTAAATTATTGTCGGGAAACCGTCCTTTTGGAAAGGAAGCAAAACCTCCGCAATACATCATCTTAATGCTACGAAGACGCTAAGGGCCGTTTGGTTTGAGGTAATCAAAATAATCTGATTCCTGAGAAAGTTATTCCTGGGAATGTGATTCCTGGGAAACCTGTATACTTATGTTTGGTTATGCTTGGGCATATTGTGTCAGATTCGCAGGAATGTCAGATTCGCAGGAATGTCAGATAACTGTGTTTGGTTACACATGGGAATCTTTTATTTTTTTTCATTTAAATGAATTTTATTTGTTAATAATGATTTTTTTTTTTTCATAATTACATTGAAAAAAAATTAATTTTGAAATTTAAAAAATAATAAAGATGACATTAGATCATTATGGTACAAACCAATAATAAATTACAAATCAAACATCAAAATGAACACATAATAAAACATCAAAATGAAACATAATTATATTATGTTCAAGAGTTTTTTCGTCATTGAGGAAATATGTCAAATAATATCAATTCAATATTACATCTCAATTTAAGAAAGATATCAAATACCAAAGTTCAAATATAACTTATTCCAACAACGATAAAAGGAAATCAAGTTTGAATTCTTCATCCAAAGTGAAGAAATAGTCGATGTTAGCTTGATCATGGACAAGAAGTTGTCCAACTTTAACTCGTTGTGCATTTGTCATTCCATCGATTTTCTTGAGTTCATCAAATACCTTCATCCTCCTAGTAGCACCATCAGCTTCAAATTGAAAGCAATCAGCAAGTCGTCTAATAGAATCACTTGCAGCATTTTGCATATTACCAAATTCTTTAACTGAGTCTTTGAGAAAATCAACTATTGGATCTTCGTTCCTAGATCTTTTTTTACCTTTCTTACTTGATTGCGTTAATGGTATGTTTGTGCTACTCATATTCACATTACCATTCAACTCATCTGATGGATAGAAAGGGTCGTCGTCATTGTGTTGATCATCCTCATTGCCTATCTCCTCAACCGTTTCAGAGAATCCCATTGCACCTTGTCCATTAGCACGATCCTTTCCAAACACTGTTCCTAATTCTTCATAATAGGGAAAAGACTTATTTCTTAAGCCTTTTGCAGTTGGGTGACTCTGTAATAAATATATAACATTAGTAACATTAAATCAAATGATGATTAATAAATTAAATTTCTTTAAAATTGGAGATACTAACCTTAACCCATTCATCAAACACAATTTTCTCAACCACAACAC
This sequence comes from Acer campestre, assembly GCA_954870605.1. Taxonomy (NCBI): domain Eukaryota; kingdom Viridiplantae; phylum Streptophyta; class Magnoliopsida; order Sapindales; family Sapindaceae; genus Acer; species Acer campestre. The sequence goes on from CATOZR010000030.1 coordinate 14,238, forward strand.
ACTTGATATCATCATTCCACCCAAAACCACTAGCAGAAGGTCCTAACATCTCAGAAATTGCATGGTATTGTTTCTTCAATAACTTGATGCGAGAATCAATGTGTGGTTGTGCTCTAAGCTTGCAATCTGGAATCTTATCACTCATCATTTTTTGTATTTGTTGTAAGAAACCGGGTTTGAATGTACCATTGTCCGCTTTCCATTTTCCGCAATTGGTTAAATCCACCAAACACTCCACTAACTTTGAATCCTCAACACTAGTCCATTGATGTTTTTTTCCAATTATTGATGTTGTTTGAGAATTAACTTCCATAATGTTTCCTACAAATAATGTATAAGTCAAAGAACTACTTCCATAATGTATAAGTCAAAGAACTACTTCCATAATTATAAGTCAAAGAACTACTCACTTTCCCCTTCCATCTAATCTGCCTTAACAAAATGTGGACACAAAAATCAAACACAATAAACACACATTATCTGTCTGTGCATATAGGATTTATATGGAAAGATAGACTCAACACTTGGCTTGAAGATATCCATGAATAAAAAACAAGACATAAAAAGTAAAAGATCAGTATCACATTTAAAGCATCACTAGAATTCCCATTATGCTAACAAATGGTCTAAAACTATTCTTTCGTATCAATTAAGCATAAGAAAATTGACATATTTATAACAAGAAATGAATACAGATACAGTAAGCCATTTAAAAAAGGTGCACAAACATTTCTTTTTCCTAATAATAACAAATCAGAGACAAAAATTTAGGGGAAATTAATAGAAATGAAAGTTCAGTAATTTAGAGTAGAAAAAATGACAGAAACTACAAATTAAAGCATAGATGGCAAAAATAAAGCAGGTTTGTAGATCCAACAAAATAGCCTAGTAAAATGGGTTATGATTATTGAGAATGGGAGGACTATCTCCTTTACAGTCGAGTCCTTAAAATGGTGATGAGATTCAATCGGATAATACTTTGAATCCATGCAATAGAAGAAAATAAATAGAATTTGAAATTTTAGTTTGCATGATTTGAATAAAACCCCTGTACTAGATATATTGTCAGTGAAATCCGCTTATCAAAAGATTTTGGTGTGTGTTCCGGAACATTTCTAAAGATTTGAAGTATCATAAAATCATTATACAAAAAACTAAAACTCCCATCCACATTTATGCCTTAAATTTAAAAACAATAGTAAAGTTGTGCGTCTTACATGAAATTAGTAATGTGATTGCAGAAACTCTTGAATTATCAACAATCCAGAGTTCCCACTATTCAGCTTGAATTTAACAAGTTTTTTTTTTTTTTTTTTGACAATCAAAATAGTATATTAGAAGACCAGAAACCTGGCAATACAATACAACAAGCACCCATCAGACCCCCATAAACAAAGACCAGCGACAAGGAGAACAACACCTCCCCTGTCGCTAGCCTTTGAAAAGGGCTGCCAAAAAGGACCAGCAACAGCAAGGAAAGAAACACAACCCACCCAAGCAAAAACCCCAAAACAGCCACCGAAAACCACACCAGAACCAACTACAACAGGGAAAGATTCTTCATTTACTATCACTAGAGGTATACTCCATGCTCCTAAAGGCAATGAACTCACCGGTGGAATAGACAGTGGAAATCTAACAACACCAATGAAGAAAATCAACCTAAAAATAGAATTTTACAAGGATTGTGAACTGAAAAACCCTAGATCAAGCACCTCAATTGACAAAATTAAAATAAAAAACAAAAACAACAACAGAAACCGCAAAATCTAACAAAAACCCATCAAAGGAAAAACATAACATACCTTTGATTAGAGATCTATCGAAGAAGAAATCGGTTCAGACTTCAAAGCAAGTGCCAAAACGAGAGAGATCGGTTGTTTAACAGAGAGAGAAGGTTCGACGGAGAGAGAAGATGGCGAGTTTGACGGAGTTCGGTGGGATTGATGGATAGGGAGGGCAGCGAGCTCTGTGTGAGGATGAGAACGAGATCGAGGTGAGCAGTCTGTTAGGTTAGAAATTTTTTTTTTTTAATTATATAGTGGGTCCCACGATGGGAATCAGATGGAGGGGCATCTGAAACCCACCTGTTGGGAGGGGAATCACATTACCCCATTGGAGGGTAATGTGATTCCCATGGGATTCACTTTCCCGGGAATCTAAAAACGCAAACCTTCTACCAAACATGGGAATGCTTTGAGATTCCCATTCCTATGCCAAGATACCCCCATACCAAACGGCCCCTAAAGAGTTTCTAATCCCTCTGGAAAGGATTTGAGATGATGACAACACCATATTTCGATATTGTAAAGAGCGTTGTTATTATGAAATTTCTCAACTATTGACTCTAGTTTTGGACAGCTGTTAATACTCGGGGTTTCAAGAGTATCAGGTAATTGGCCTTTTGGTAATAAGGCTGTGAGCTCTGAGCAACTAACAATTGTAAGATGTTTGAGTGATAAATATAACTAACCTGACAAAGTTGTGAGCTTGGAACAATTGCTAATAGTGAGACTTGTGAGTGTGGCAGGGAGTTGGTGTATTTGTTGAGCTAAGTAAAACTTTTCCAAATACTCTTTAGTTTGTGGTTTAGTTATGTTAGTTTAGTTTAATTTGGATTTGTTGTTACTATTTAGTTTCTTTCAGATTTCTAGAAATGTGTTAATTTGTCTTTAGATGATAATTATCTTTTCGGTAGTTGTGCTAATTAATTGTGTTAGTGGTTAAGGTCTGGCGGTGTCAGTTTAATGTAGCACATTGGCCGTTGGATGATGATGATGTGGTGCGATCTGATGGTTGCATTTGGCCCTGTATTTTGTATATAAACTTTATGTCAGTAAGATTTTTTGTAATTGATGTTAATGAACGAATGAATTGAAGTTTTTTCAGCAAAAATATTGTGTGAGTTCTCTGTATTTCTCCTCTCAACAGAGAACAATTTCCAACAGTGGTATCAGAGCAATTTTCTTGAGGGATTGTGAGGTTTCGTTTTCAGATTATTGTGTGCTTGTGAGGTTTCAAGCACTAGAGAGTGAGTGTTAAACACTTATGAGTATAGATATGGCCATTGGAAGCAGTGCTGCTCTTCATGTTCCTTAATTTCCTGGGGAAAACTACCAGATTTGGGTAGTAAAAATGAGATAATATTTGAAGTCTTTCGGCTTATGGGAGTTTGTAGCAAAGGACAAGCAAGTTCCTGCATTGAGAGCTAATCCAACCATAGCTCAAATTAAACAACATGAGGAGGAGAAGATGAAGAAGGACAAGGCAGTTACTTGTCTTCATTCAGCCTTAACAGGCTTTGTTTTCACTAGCATCATGCACCTGGAAACAGCCAAAGAAATATGGGATGAGCTGAAGGAAAGGTATGAAGGCAGTGAAAGAGTGAAAAATGTGAAGATGTTAACTCTCAAGAGAAAGTTTGAAATGTTGAAGATGAAGGAGAATGAATCTGTCAAAGATTACTCTTCTAAGTTGTCAGATTTGGTGAACTAGATGAGGCTATATGGTGAGACAGTGAAGGATTACAAGGTTGTGGAGAAGATGTTGATCAGCTTGCCGGAGAAATTTGAAGCCAAAGTTGCAGCTATTGAAGAGTCTTGTAACTTAAAAAAGCTGACAATTTCAGAGATGATCAGTAAGCTGCAGGTTCAAGAGCAAATGATATCTATGAGAAGCAATGATGCAATTGAAGGTGCTTTCCAAGCAAGACACAAAGGGAAGCAGCCTGTCAAAATGGACCAACAAAAGCAAAACTTTGACAAGAAAAATGGTGATCAAAAGGGAAAAGGCAAGATGGATATGGACTCATCAGAATCTGCAGGAAAGAGCAAGTTTCCGCCTTATTCAACCTGCAAAAGAACAAACCACTTGTCAAAGGATTATTGGTACGAAGGCAAACAACAATTCTAGGGCAATTATTGCAAGAAATGGGGTCACAAAGAAAAGTTTTGTAGAACAACGCCACAACTTACACAGCAAGCAAACTTCACTGATGAACAATCTGAAGCTGAAAATCACATATTTATGGCTTCTCAAGCATGTTTTGTAGTTTCAAAAGATGTATGGTATGTCGATAGTGGTTGCACAAGGCACATGGTAAGGGACTCGAGCCTCTTCACCTCTCTAGATAGAACTGACAGAACTAGAGTAAAGCTTGGAAATTGAGAAATGGTTCAAGCTACAGGAAAAGGTACTGTCTCTGTTAACACTAGCAATGGTCCAAAATTAATTCATGATGTGTTGTTGATTCCTGATTTGGATCAAAATTTGCTTAGTGTTGCTCAGTTATTGAAGAAAGGTTATTCATGCTCATTTAAGGACAATTACTGCACTATTTTTGATTCATGTGGTGTAGAAGTTGTTAAAGTAGGAATGCATGATAATAGCTTTCCATTGAACTTAGAACAAGTGAATCACTCAACATTTGTGTCTAAGCATGATGATTCTGCATTATGGCATAAAATTTATGGTCACTTCAATATGGATGCATTGAAGTATTTGCAAGAGCATGGTATGGTTAAGGACATGCAAGCATTAAGTCGCACTTCTGATGACATGTGTGATGCCTGCCAATTGGGAAAAATGCACAGAAAACCTTTTTCATCAGAAAATGTTACGAGGGCAAAGAACAAGTTGGAGCTTGTTCATACTAATTTATGTGGCCCTATGAGTGTTCCCTCTCATAACCAAAACAAGTATTTTATCTTATTCATTGATGACTTGACAATAATGACATGGGTGTATTTTCTGTCAAGTAAAGCTCAAACTTTCAATGTTTTCAAGAAGTTTAGAGCTATGGTGGAGTCTGAAAGTGGCTGCAAGATTAAGAAGCTACGATCAGATAACGGTAATGAGTATACCTCCAATGAATTTAATGTGTTCTGTGAAGATATAGGGATAACTCATCAATTGACAGTCAGTTATACTCCTCAGCAGAATGGTGTCTCTAAGAGAAAGAATATGACTGTTATGGAAATGGTTAGATGTTTGATGGTTGAAAAGAAGCTGCCAAAGAATTTTTGGGCTGAAGCAGTGTATACAGCTGTGTATCTCTTGAATATGCTTCCAACTAAAGCTGTTCAAGGGAAAATACCAATTGAAGCTTGGTCAGGAGTGAAGCTCTCTGTCAACCATTTAAAAGTCTTTGGATCAATTTGCTATAGTCATGTTGCAGATGTAAAGAGATCCAAATTGGATGACAAAGCTGAAATGTGAATCTTTTTGGGTTATGCAGCAAACTCAAAAGGTTACAGGATGTTTAATTTGCAAGCAAAGAAGCTTATCATTAGCAGAGATATTCAAGTTGATGAAGATGCTTATTGGGATTGGGAGAATGATCAGATTCAGAGGAGTGTAAAGTCATCACAGTTGACAGACATTCCAGCTGCAATTGAGGAAGAAGAGTCTGTGACAGAATCTGATTCTCCAGTGCTAAAGACTAAGTCTTTGGTTAAAATTTATGAGAGATGTAACTTTGCTATGAATGAACCCTCTAGCTTTGAAGAAGCATCATTGAAGGTTGAATGGAATGATGCAATGAAGAAGGAGTTGGCAATGATCAACAAAAATGGCACATGGGAACTCACCTCAAGGCCTGAAGATAGAAAAATGATTGGTGTTAAATGGGTTTATAGGACAAAATTGAATCCTGATGGTTCGATTCACAAGCACAAGGCTAGACTTGTAGTGAAGGGATATTCTCAAATGGCATGAT
>CATOZR010000031.1:0-34206 GCA_954870605.1 Acer campestre
TATGAATTTATGCTTAGCAATTAATTTTAATGTTTATGGTAGTAAATTGATGATTTTAATATTTATGTTTAAATGCTTAGTAATTAATTTGAATATTTGTATGCTTATTATATTTATGATTTTATGCTTAGTAATTAATTTTAATGTTTGTATGCTTATTATATTTATGATTTTATGCTTAGTAATTAATTTTAATGTTTATGGTAGTAAATTGATGATTTTAATATTTATGTTTAAAATGCTTAGTAATTAATTTTAATATTTGTATGCTTAGTATATTTATGATTAAATGCTTAGTAATTAATTTGAATATTTGTATGCTTATTATATTTATGTTTAAATGCTTAGTAATTAATTTTAATGTTTGTATGCTTATTATATTTATGATTTTATGCTTAGTAATTAATTTTAATGTTTATGGTAGTAAATGGATGATTTTAATATTTATGTTTAAAATGCTTAGTAATTAATTTTAATATTTGTATGCTTAGTAATTAAGTATATTTATGATCTTATGCTTAGTTTAATAGTTTTTAATGACTAATGAGTTAATATTTGTATTGTAGGAAATGGAATATCATCCTCAATTTTTGGACGGTCTTAATATGGAGGACGATTATTATGACCTTTCCAGGCCGGCGGGTACGACACCGGGACCTTCTGGTTCTGGAGCAACACCGACATCATCACGTGTCCCCAAACCTAAAAAGCACACATCAAACGTATGACAGTGTTTTGATATAGTACAGAAGACTATGTCAGACGGTAAAGTCATGGACAGAGCTCAATGTAAGTTTTGTCCTAAGCACAATGTCACTTTTGCGGGAGGGACTAGTCATTTACGAAGGCATATGGACAAATGCATGCCTGCACACAGACAGGTAGACACTACAACCTAGACACAACTACAACGGCACCCAGACGGGTCCGTTTCAACATGGCGTTACGACCCCATGGTTGCTAGAGAGTGCATGGCATGTTACATTGTATGCACTGATCGACCGATTAATTTCGGTGATAATGTTTTTTATGAAGAATTTATTCAAACTGCATACAACCCCCCAATTTCAATCTGTTTCTAGAAACATTACTAGGAACGATTTGATAAAATGTTTTCAAACCCAACGAGATAAGTTGAAGGCTAAATTACATCAGCTAACTGTCTCTATTGCATTAACTTCCGATATTTGGAACGCATGTTCCAAACAGGACTATTTAATTGTCACGGGACATTATTTAGACTCTGATTGGAATTTACAAAAAAAGAGTTCTTGGTTTTCGTCCTATGGAGTATGCACATACCGCATTAAATATTTTTAATGTCATTACATCCATTTTAGAAACTTATTCAATAACCGATCGCATCATTTCTATCACATTAGATAATGTATCTGCAAATAATAGCTCTATTGCATTATTTTTTGAAAAAAATATCCCGCAACATGGGGGTTATTTTTTCCATCAACGATGTGCATGTCATATCATAAATTTAGTTGTACAGTCTGGTATGAAATTAGTAAGCGATCGTATAGATCGCATCAGAGATGCCCTTGCTTGGATCTGCAGTTCTACTTCAAGATTGAATGAATTTGGTAGATACTGTAAAACCTTCGGTCTACAACCCCGAAGATTCCTAACAGATATGCCGGTAAGGTGGAACTCTACTTACTTAATGCTTTTAAATGCTTTAGAATATGATACACCTATTTCTGGTTTTTATAACTTGAAAATGTCTCAAGTTGGCAGTCCAATACTCACCGCAGATGATTGGCATGTAGCAAAGGTATTTGTTGAATTTTTAAAGGTTTTTAATGATTCCACTGTAATTCTTTCTAGGGTCTATTACCCCACATCTTCCCTGCAATCCATCATACTGTGGAAATGTCTGAATTAATAAACAGTTATAGGGAAGATGAAATCTTAGGCCCTGCAGTTGTTGCCATGGAAAAAAAGTTTAAAAAATATTGGTCTACAGTTCCTTTACTTTATGCTTTAGGTGTTATAATAGATCCTAGGCTTAAGTTATCTGGTTTTGAAGCATTGCTAGAGTATCTTGGTACGGTTTTGAGCATAGATTATTCTACACAGATTACTGACATTCGAACCTAGTTGTTCGAAGTTTTTAGTTCTTATGAGCGCAGGTATGGCGACGTTGCGCAACAACCATTAGAAGAACCAGACACACTCCCGAATCAGACAAGTTGGAACAATCTAAAACGTCGAAAAAAAGTAGGCTCATCAAGTTCTTCTTCAGGAGCTGGTGCAAACTCTGGTGCCGAACTGAAAAGCTACCTTGAAGCTCAATACGATGACAGATTTGACAGAGAGAAGGGATTTGATCTGTTGGTATGGTGGAAGACCTACGGCTATAAATATCCGGTCCTGTCACATCTAGCACGTGACGTACTGGTTATCCCTGTTTCCACTGTTTCCTCATAACAGGTTTTCAGCACGACTGGAAGAATTATTGAAGAAAGAAGAAGTTCTTTGACTCCAAAGATGGTGGAGGTATTGGCATGCATTCGGGATTGGGAGCATGCTCGAAAGAGGTTGCAAAATGAAACGGTAGATGAACAATTTGTTCAAAATTTCAGTAATTTATATGTCGAAGAGAGTTCCGGCAGTAACAAAATCTAGGACTTTTAGGTTATACATGTACATTAACTTGTAATACGATTGCACTCTTTTTCCCTTACCAAGTTTTTATCCCACTAGGTTTTTCTTGGTAAGGTTTTTAATGAGGCAATCATGTAAATATGTAATACTGAGACTCCGAAATAAATAAATAATTCTTCATTTCATATTTTCATAATTTCATCTATTTTTATTTTCTTTTCTTTAAGTGTTTAGCTTGATTTCAACTAAAATAATAAGTCTTTCTATTTTCTACATTTTTTTAACCGATTAAACTAATAAATAAGATAGACAAATTACAATTACAAATATTTAAACAATATTATAATGTAACAATTTAAACAATATTATAAATTTATAATGTAATAAAGAAACAAACTAACAAATAAAATAACAAATTAACAATTGATTTGAAATTTTGAATTAAAAATTTAAAATATTGGAAAAAAAAATAAAAGGAAAAAAAATTAAAAAGAAAAAAGAAAAAAAACGGTTGGCCTGCCGGGTCGACCCAGAAGCCCGACCATTTTCAATTTTTTTATTATTATTTTTTAAAAAAATTTGACCGTTGCTGACTTCAGCTGACGTCAGCAAACGGTCATATTTTTTAAATTAACTTACAAATTTCATTTTGCCCCCTCATCTCTTCTATTTTATATTTTTACCCCATTTCAAATTTTTCTATAAATACCCCCACGCATTCCAATTTCCATACACTTTCACTTTCTCTCAATCTCTCAATCTCTCAATCTCTCAATTCTCTACACTAGTCACTAGTTCTAGTACTACACTACTACTATCAACTAATCTACTATTCTAAATTTATAATACTATATTATTTTCAATTATTCTCTAATCTCTCCACCAAGGCACCAACTCACCAAGGCACCAAAGCTCAAAGGTATGTTTTTCTTTTAAATGTTATTAATTAATTTTATGTTTTGGTTTTTAAATTTTATATTTATACATAATATATATATGCTTAGTTATTAATTTTGATATTTATTCTTATGTTTTATGTATATTTAATATTTATGGCTTTATGCTTAGTATATTTATGAATTAATATTTTTAATTTTTTATGCTTTGTTATAAATTTTAATATTTTTATGCTTAGTATATTTATGATTAAATTTAAATGCTTAGTAATAAGTAATATATTAATAAGTAGTATATTACTATATTTATGATTAAATTTAAATGCTTAGTATATTACTATATTGTAGGAAATGGATCATAATCATCCTCAACTTCTGACGGAAACAGTAGCAGGACCTTCTGGTTCCAGCGTAACACCGACATCACGTCATCCCAGTCACATTTCAAATTCAAAAATATGGCAGTGTTTTGACAAAGAAGAAATACCAAACCCAGACGGTGGGGTCACAACAAAATATCGTTGTAAGTTTTGTAAACTCTTATTTACCAGTTGTATTTCTACAACGGGAACCGGTAATTTGAAAAGGCATATGAGCAAATGCATGACTGGACACGGACAGGTCAACACTATAACTATAACCCAGACATAACTACAACAGAACAGAGACGGGCCCGTTACGACTCCGTGTATGCAGTATGCTACAGACTTAGAGAGTAGAGATTGCACTCTTTTTCCTTTACCAAGTTTTTATCCCACTGGGTTTTTCTTGGAAATGTTTTTAATGAGGCAAGTAGGCAACCATATAATAATGATAATCCGAAATAAATAAATAATTTTTCATTTCATAATTCATATTTTCATGTATTTTTTATTTTCTTTAATATTTAATCTTTATTATCTTTATTTATTTTAATAATAAATCTATCTATTTTTTTAATTACACTAAAATAATAAATAAAATAGACAAATTACAATTAAAATAACATAATTTAAATTATTTAAACAATTAATATATCTACATGAAAAAAAAAAAAATTAATGTGGCACGTGCCGACCCGGCCCGGCCCGGCCCACTGGCCTGGCACATGTGGCACGTGCCGGGCCTCCTGTTCATGAAAATGGGCCGGCCGGCCCAGCACAGCAAATTCTTGTGCCGTGCCAGGCCAGGCCAAGCCCGTTTTCATAAACAGGCTCATTTGGCCCGGCACATATGGGCCTGGCCGGCCCACATTGACACCATTACCTGAAAACTTGATTCAGAATGCAACAATGTCAAAGGATACACGATGGAAACAGATCATCCTTACACGATACATTAAATGTAGCATGTAAGAATTCTTTGTTATTATCGTGTAATCTTTTGACACTGTTGCATGTTCAATCATTCACATTGTTGATCATTCAACATGCAACAATGTGAATGATTACACGATGAATGCTAAACATTCTTAGACGTTACATTTAATTTATCATGTAAGAATGCTTTGTTTTCATCATGTAATCTTTGACATTGTTGCATTTTTAATCAATGAACATGCAACAGTGTCGATTAAAAATGCAACAGTGTCAAAGATTACACAATGAAAACTAATCATTCTTACACAATACATTTAATGTAGAGTGTAAGGATGCTTTGTTGTCATCGTGTATCCTTTGACATTGTTGCATTCTAAATCAAGTTTTTAGTGTGTAATTATTGACATTGTTGCATGAATAAAGTTTTCATTGTGGTCAACCAAAAACTTGATTCAATGAATCATTGTCATAGCCAAATTAGCTCCATCACCGATTTCTTCCTTTGTCAGGCCTTACTTACCCGTTAATATGGCTCATGCTACTATTAACAGATATTGCTAGTCTGGATCTATATTGTAGAGAGATTCGCATGTGAAACGTTTTTTTTTTTTTGGATAAGTGAAAGGCTGTTTGATTGAGGGGACAAGAGAGAATAAGTCTAGATCTAGATTTTAGAGAGATTCGCATGTGAAAAATGAGATAAAGAGAAAATCTTTTCTTTTTTTAAGTGAATTTTTTTTAAGTGAGAGTGTGGGATCGTCCCAGAAGATTTTTTTATAAAGTAGGTCATCACTCGTTAAAGTCTGTGTATAGGCTGGGTTGTGGTGCTTGTTGTTAAAAAAAAACTTCTTCCTCTCATTTTTTTTCTTTTAATCTTTTTTCATTGTACTTGTTAGTTCTCTTTGAAAATCAAATTTACACACTTCAAATTCTACTAAGCCTTCTCATTTCTTCCTTTGTCAAACAAAACAATATAATTACTCATACTTTTCATGTTTTTATTCTCAAGATTATAACAAAAACTTCAAAAAATTATTACATAAACCTTCTTCTCTCTCAAACCGCTTTCGTATCCGGTCGGCGACGATTTGCTGGCCGACTACGGCGAGTGGTTCCCCATGAACTAGTGGAGAGCCGACGATTTGCTCCATCCGACAGTGTTTTGGTAATGAATTTTGTTTTTAATTGAATAATTTTTTTCTGTGTTGTTTTGTGACGGTGTGAACAATTTCCTTCTTTTTTTTTTTTTTTTGGTAACAGGAGAGAAATCTCCAACCAACTAACGAAGAACTCATCGGCACTAGTCGACTTGACCCTGATTTTTCTGTCCAATTAAACGGAAATATCTAGACGATGTGGTGGCGGTGGCGGTGGTGGAGTCGACTTGATAATCGGAGAGATCAGCCTTCTCCATGGAAGCAATGAGAAGATGATTACATGTCTGGTAATATAATTACTAGGTTAGGGTGAAATCCAGGATCTCCATCAAAATTATTGTGTTCTACATGATCTTCTTTGCTAGAAGGCAACCTGGAACGCCTCTGTCAAAAGGAAAATAGTTATTCAAAATGAGTTGATAATATAACCAAATTTATACTACTACAAAAAGAAGTAGTGGAGTTATGCATACCGGAATACCTAAAAATGCAAACACTTCGATCTGAAACTGTTCAAACTCAGATCGCATCGCGCTTTAGACCTTCTCACGTACGATGATGCACACTTGGTCAAGTAATTCATTTGGAATTGCAATAGAGGTTGATCCCAAAACAATGTAAATTAATTTTAATGATAATGTTCCTTATTTAAACAGCATAATATAATAAAAATAATCACCTATGATCTTTTCAAATGATGTCTACGATGAACTGGTGAAGGTGGAGGTTGATGCTGATAAGTAGGAGATGAAGTCTTGTGGTTATCGTTAGACGATGGCAATCCGGTATGTATCCCTCCTGAGGATGGATGATGGAGAGGCGAGTGTGTCTCGTCCAAAGGTGGGGTTGACAGATCAGGTCTGTCACGGACATACCCAGTGGTGCGCCTATGTGGTGATGCATCTAGCAAATTCCGTCGTCTTTTAATCGGTTCATTAGGACCATGGTATCACGTTCGTTTTTTCTTATGGATTTGTTTCGATGACGGCTTCGCTCTATCCTCTTTGCTCACGAAATCCTTCAAAGGTACAAACTGAGGTCATTCGGACATATCATCGTCAATGCCTCTCAAGTAATCCTCTTTTACCTCCATTCAAGTAGGAGAGATCTCGGCTAATCCAGTGAACTAAAAAATATTACCCTTTCAATTAGTAACAAAATAGCAAACAAATTAAAATAATCTACCAAATGTACATTTACCTCTCATTTAGTCTCTTTCTCCAACAATGTTTTAGACATAGTTGATGCCCGTTTGATAAAATCCTATTTTTTTTTAAACGGGGGCATCCATAAGGAGTGAAGTTGTTGCCTAATTTTTTCCCCATCAATTTGATGGCCTCCATTTCCTAGAACTACCAAGAAAAAAAACCGGTTTATTAGAAGAATAAAATGATAACCTAAAAATTATAAGAATACATTCGATAATTGTAAACTTTGCACGATACCTGAACTCTCCAAACAAAACCGTATAGGTTGTATCTTCTTGTATGACCCATTAGCTCCGGCACCTTAAAACCGCTTCAGGTGTAGTGCAATGGCATCTTGAATATGTAATGATCGCATGGGAATGAATTAAATGCCTCTATGTCCTCAGCCAACGTCATTAGTCAGTACGTAACTTGTCTCATGTAATCATGGCCGAATAGAATGTTGTTTGCAAACAACATAAGTGACATCTTCTAAGCATCACCCTCTCTTTGAAAACTCCCACTCATTAAAGTGTTTAGAACATCATCCAATAATAAACCTCCGTCTCCACCATAATATCTGATGTGGATCCCATTTGGCACTGGTACGTAATTTCTGAAAAAGATATCTAGTAAAACACCAAACTTCAACCCAGTGCACAAACAAAACTCTCTCTTTCCTAGTCTAACCTTGTTCTTCCCCAAAGAAAACCACATCTCAACCTCACTGGCACCCGGGAATCGAATTTGGCGAGGCAATAGGTTATATATGTACTGTGCTTGAAATAAACCTCGTATGTATTCTAGTAGACCCAAGTAATGCCCGAAACATATTTTCTTGAAATATGCCAACTCACCTCATTCCTCCAACACCCTCTTGATGTCATGGATAAATTTCAGTTTGCAATGCACTATTATCGTTATGTCATATGCCCACGTATTCCTCAGGTGTACCAAATACTAATCTAGGTCTTTGTTCTCTGATGCATGTTCATTATGTACTACGTTCTTAGTCTGTTGTACATGCTCGTCGTTCTCTAGTACGTTCCCAATCTCTGTTAGGTTCTCAGCCTCTGCTACATTCTCTGGTACATTTACATTCTCTGCTACATTCTCAATCTCTGCTCGATCTTCATTCTCTGCCATCTGAATTATCTGGTTCGATCTCATTCTCTTATACGTTCGCATTGTCTGGTTACAAACTGCAAATATTTCCAGAATAATTAAAAACTATAACACACTTCATTACACGATAAAAACACAGACAAAGTTCAAAAAAATACACCAAACATCCTTACACGCTGAATAGCAAACTTCATTACTTGATGAACTATACAAAAGTTTACACGCTTAATTGTAAAATCATTTAAGTGTGTAATCATTCTGGGTAATTTAGAAGTTCACAAAAATCACACCTAAAATCCTTACACGCTGACTTCCTTACACGATGAACTGTACAAAGGACACGCTCAGTAGTAAAATCATTTCAACGTGTAACCATTCTGGAAAATTTACAAGTTCACAAAATCACACCCAAAATCCTTACACGGTGACTTCCTTACACGATGAACTATACAAAGGTTTACACGTTTAATTGTAAAATCATTTCAGCGTGTGACCATTCTGGGAAATTTACAAGTTCACAAAATCACACCCAACATCCTTACATGTTTTATACAACACTCCCTTACACAATGAAATATACAAAGTTTTACACGCTTAACTGAAAAGTAATTTTAGTGTGTAAACATTCTGGGTAATTTAAAATTAACCAGAATGGTTACAACCTAAAATGACTTTTCAATTTACAATTTACATGATAATATTACTAATTTACAAGACATGCATCAAACCCATAAACCTTAAATGCCAAATAACGAACTTCCTTTCACGATGACTTATACTATGGTTTACAAGCTCAATCATAAAGTCAATTTACCATGTAACCATTCTGGGTAATTTCAACCTTAAACTAAAAAATCATTCATAAAAAACACAGACAATGTTCACAATAATCAAACCCAAATTTCTTCAATCTTTAATCGAAATAAGGAATATACCTTCAGAGACTTTCTCTCTCCATAATGAAACTGTTTGTTGATGAACAGTTCGTCGTCAGCGACCAAATCCCGTCTTCGGTTTTCTCTGTCCACACTATTTTCTCTCTGAAAAAGCCACTTTCTGAAAACCACTGCTTTTTCGAAGTTAAGACATCAAAATGGTTTTTAATTTCAATTCATTTTTAAAATTTTTTATTTTATTACTTCTTTCAAATTTCAAAAAATTACCGTAATAAAGTGGCACATTAAGTATGTAGTAAGGGCATACTTGTCCAAAAAACATTTCTCTAGGATAAAAAAAGAAAACTTATTGAAAAGCAATAGTTTTGAATAGACCCATAATTTTAGGGCTATTTATGAATTTTGCTCAATAAAAAAATACTACTTTAAATGTTTTCTAACACAAAGCTATCGCGGGTCAAAGAACTGGTTGCTAATTGCGAGGAGGTAATTCTGGTGTCTTCTCTGGCATCTCTCTCTTCATGTTTTGCTTGGCCGTCCATCAACAATAGGGAGAATTTAGGGGGAAGGCAATTAAATGAGGGGATTTGGGACATTTAGTCTTGGGGATATTTCTATCAAAGTAGTTTTGGGCCTAATTCAACTCTAAAAGTTAGCTTGTAGGGTGAGGGTTGCCTCATACTTATATATTGCACTCCCCCTTAATGCCCAAATGATGTGGGACTATGATTCACAATTTCATATTTTGTCAATTAAAAACAATTAAAACTATGTACGTGGCTAGAAAACATATTATGGTAAAACAAATTACGGTGGAAATCCACCTGGTCCAGAACCTTAAAAATAAATAAATAAATAAAGGGGAAGTAGTGTTACGATATTACCTCTGTCATCCTAGATTATAGAATATAACTCCTACAGTCTTGTATATGATGTTATCTTGATTCATCTTTCCTTATTCTATCATTAGTAGGGTTTCTAAGGTTTCCCTTGTTGCTATATAAACACTCTTGTATTGTAATACAGAACATACAGTATTACAAAATTTATATGGTATCATAGCTGCTTTTCTATCTAATGAAAACCTTAAAAAAAAAAAATAAATAAATAAATAAAAAAATTGATCCTCTCTTCCGCAAATTGTCATGGCCACCACCGCCTCCTTCATTTCCTCCTTAACCTCTTCTTCCTCCCAAACACCTTCTTTACCCGGCTCTACCATTGTAAATTTCCTCAAACTATCGGAGTCCAACTATCTCCTATGGACTGCTCAATTACGATTGTTCCTCATTGGCCATGGTCTGTACCACTACGTTGATAATATTATGCCGACCCCTTCTCTTACAGTTCCCGCTACCGATAACGTCACCGCTGGTCCCAACCCCACCTATCTTAAATGGGTTCAGCAAGACCAACTCATTGTCAGTTATTTGGTGACTACTATGACAAAGCCGATGCTTTCCCTGATTATTGGCAAATCCATCGTCTTGGAAATGTGGATATGTCTTAAAGACAATTTCTCCCAACAATTGGTTGCTAACGCAACCAACATATGTTTTCAGCTTATGGATATGACAAAAGGTACAAAAACAATCTCTGCCTACCTTCAACATGCTAAGTCTCTTTCTAACTCTCTTACAGTCATTTGTGAACCGGTCTCATCTACTGATCTGGTCACTACTGTTGTCCGAGGTCTCGGTCCGGATTATGCCATGATTGTCACGGCAATCTTAAACTTTCCTCCTCCGCCAAGATCTGAAGACATTCGCGCACGCCTTCTCTCTTATGAATCTCAGTTGCTGCGTACCAAACCAGTTGATTTTGACAATACCACAGCCATTGTCCCCACTCAATCTCCTTCTTCCACTACAAATATCACTCACGATCCTTTATATGATCATAGACAGTCATATGGTAATGGTCGTAATGGCCATTGTGGCAATTCATGTGGACGTGGTCATACCCATTGGCATTCCACTCCTGATTACTCAATTTATGGTTTCGATCGTGATTATTATTTGCCACAACAGAATAGTGGTCGTGGTCTTCTTGGTGCTCATCCATCTTAGGCTCAAGCATCACAATGGTGCTCAACGTGCTCAACTCCTCAGCATTCATGTTCAAATTATCCTCACCATTATCATGGTTCTGAATCCATTACTACTCCTTTTACAGGCATGTATGTCACTCTGTATCCGCCTCCTCCTGATTTTACCTAGTATCCTAACACCGGTGTCATTCATCATATGACAAGCACTGTTCCTCCAGATTCTGTTCCGTTTAATGATAATACTTCTATCTTACTCGGTAATGGGGCTTCTTTTCCTATTACCAACACTGGTAATATTCATGTATCTCTAGGCTCTCCAAAAATTTCTCTCAATAATGTTTTTCATGTTTCATCTCTAAATAAGAATTTAATGTATGTTGCATGTTTCACTAAGGATAATTCTATTAGTTTTACCTTCACTCCCTCATGTTATATGATCTCTGATCTCACCTCAGGTGTTCCACTGTTTCAGGGCACATGTAAGGATGGTCTTTATTCGTTCTCGCAACCATAGCCTTTCGCCTTGGCAGCAACCGTATCAAATCTTTGGTATCTTCGTCTTGGTCACCTGTCATCTACCGTCATCCGTCAATTGGGTTTCAGTTCTTTAGGATCTTATTTTTCAAGCAATTTTACTTTTTGTAATGACTGTGCCACTTGCAAGTCTCACAAACTTCCCTTTACTTCCAATAAAACCTATGCATTTGTTCCATTTTCTATAATTCATTATGATGTGTGAATGTCCTCTATTACCACTATTTCTGGATTTAAATATCATATTTTGTTTACTGAATAATTTTCGCGCTACTCATGAATTTATCTAATGCATCAAAAGTCTAAAGTTTTTACATATTTTTACAACTTTGTTGCTGTTAGGTTTTTTGGTTGTTGTTGGCATATATTCCATATCAAAATGTGTTTATCTTGTAATGTTTATGTGTTCATATTGATGATGATACAAAGCTTCAAAGAAAGATTTGACTACGGTACATGCAAGATGATGGCTTGATAAGAGGAATTAGCTTCATTGCTCATCAAAGGTATAATTGACCTCATTCCTCTTACAAGGCATAGGCACACACACACAAATCATTCATAAGTGTCCCTGCATCGTTGTGCACCATTTATATAACATATTCACATGATTTTGTATACTCATGCATTGAACTCAAATGCTCATACATTTTAGAGTTGCATGTTCTAGGACTATATCTAGGAAATGGCATTCATATGTGAACTTGTGTTTGTATATTTGTGTTTCTTCTGTTTTGGACTTGTAATTGATCTTAATTGATTCCTTATTGAGTCCCAGTCATTTCGGTTACTCATATGTTAAGTTTCGAGTCCAAACGATGTAGCTACGCTACTTTTCGTTCTCATTCGTTGAGTTGTGTTCATCGTCGTTTTCCGAGATAAATTCTCAACTATTTGTCAAAGTTTCATAGTCTTCGTTGTGCGTGAGGGAGTCATGGTTCGTAATCCGAAAACGGATTCAAAATCGGAGTTCGGATGCCCGAATACGGCTGAAGAACGTGAGAGGTGCGTGGGAGAAGTTTGGTGGCCAAAGGCCTTGGCTAGGCTTCCACGTGTGGAGGCCGTGTGCCACACGCGCCCCACATGTGGGAAGGCTGGTCTGGTCTTCATTTTTTTGTGGACAAAAATGCCCTTCTTCCCATTCTTTTTAAATCTCTCCAATTCCTTCCATTTGTTTTCTAAGAAGAAAAATTGTGAAATCCCGTCTATGTTTTTCTCTCCAATTTTCTCAACTTCCAAATACTATAACTTTCTCATACGGAGTCGGAATTGAGTGATTCAAGTTGGAGATTGTTCGTAATCGAGTCTTCTACCTTTTCCAAGTGATCTTGCAGTTGTTTGATTGATCTTCGGAGTGATCTACTCAGAAAACCGAACCAGCTCGTGAAATCAAGGTAGTGTTCATAACTTGGTGATTTCATCTTTTTAAACCTTCAATTTGCTTGGGGTTTCTTCTTCTATATGTATATGTATGTTTGGTGAATGCTATTGAGAAAGATAACTTCATAATCAATCTAATTGAATAGTCTAATTAGAGACACATGTTGACTAGAATCTTGGATTCTTTGATTTTAACATGATTGGAAGTTGTATTGTGATTAGATTGATATCTAGGATTATTTGAGACTTGATTGATGCATTTTATGATTAATAATCCTTTATATGTGTCTTTCATCCATGATTGATGAAATCTAGGATTAGAGCCTTTGTATGTGTTTTTAGAGATATTTAGGATTGATTTGTTTTTAACATAATCTCCTATCTCTAAATCTTTTGCTAGAATACTTGTTGAATACATTTTGTGATTCTAGCATTTTTATGTATGTTTATAATACCTTGAACTTGTGCCTCATGTATATGAATTGTTCAAGTGTTATTTGTATGAATGAATCTAGTAGTTTTATGTGTTAATTGTTTTCACATGCTCTAGGTTTTCATTCGTGATTTTGCATCTAGATTTCTATTGCTTGTGTTTTCACATCTCTAGATCTAGTTGTTCCATGGAATGTATTGATCACATGTTCTATGTTGTTTTGATTGTTTGCATCATTTGCATTCACATGATGACACTAGGAAGTCCTTGTAAAAGGCATGGAGTCTTGGCTAGAGTTGGGATGACTCGGATAGCCAAGCAAGAAGTCTTGCCTAAAGTTTTGAGGACTTGGATAGGTAAGCAAGAAGTCTTGTCTAGAGTCGGGAGGACTTGGATAGACAAGCAAGAAGTCATGGCTAGAGTCGGGAGGACTTGGATAGTCATTCATGGGAGGCTTTCTAGAGGCACATGTGCCTTATATAGAGAGTTGGCTTATATATTGGTAGGCCTGTGTGTTTGGTTAGACATAGAGTCCGATAGAGCGGGGTACATGGGATATGTATGCACTCTTGAGGAATTTCTAATCTTCCAACGATGTTGGTTTGGTATAAGTTTCAATATGTGGTGGTTTACATCATTGAGGGATTTTGTATCTTCCAATAGGGATTGGGTAAACATAGACTCCACATGGGTTGGTGATCTAGGATTGGTCATTTTGTGGAATTTCTAATTTACTTTCCAAATATATATAAGTACCCAATGGTTGTAATTCAACCCGTGGATGTTTCCTCCTTGGAGGTTTTACCACGTTAAAAAATCTCTTGTGTTAATTCTTTCCATCTCTATCTTTTATATTTGTTTTTGTATATGCTTTAATCTTGTAGTACAATCTTCACTTGTGATGTTTTGGATACAAGATTTTGTAAAGTGTGATTTGTAAATATATTCTTTTGATCATATTTGTAATTACATTTCTTTTGTATATTGTTTAGAATGTTATGTAGAGCAATATTTGTATATACTTGTAACGATTGAACATATATTGATATACAAGTATTCTTGTTAATTGTTTTTGTATTTTCTTTATACCTCATACAACTTATTGATACTTAGACAATGTATGAATGATCACATGATAACTTGTCTTAGTATGATTCCGCAATGTTTGTGTTGTATGTAAGGCTACCTTGAGGGGCAAACGTAAGTTTGTTTAAGGGATTGAAATTAGGCGAAAAACCTATTCACCCCCCCCCCCCCCCCCTAGGTACGTCTTAAGCAATTTAACCTTGTTTGTATACTTTTAGTTGCTATGGTCAAAAATCTATTTAAATCCTCAATTCAAAATTTACAAAGTGATGGTGGTATTGAATATTGTTAATGGAAAATTGTCAGAGGGGTGGATTTCCAATTAACAACTTTTAAACTAGATGGAGCAGTACTCCCCGGTCGGAGGGGGAGAGGTACGGGTACCCCACCTGTCGGGGCATCGAGGATAAGGAAAAAATATCCTGGCTCTCGGTCCTTGGTCGTGGTACCTTGTCCTCGTTATGGTACCTGGTCCCGGTACCCGGTCATCGGTACCTCATACCCGATATCCGGTACCTAACCTAGTACTCGGTATTCGGTACCTGGTATCTAGTACTCTTCTCTAGATTTCCTTTGCAGTTCCCCGACCCTGATAGCAAGTATGAAGAAGGAGGGATATGTGCTCTTCAATGATATAGATGTGGTCATGAAGGATGAGACAACTCGGTAGTGGTTCTTCACATTTCGGTCCTTCCAGTCGAGGGTGGAGCTCGTCCCGGTTCTTCTAGCTAGTTCGAAAGTTCTTTCTCTTTCTTTATGTGTGACTTAGCATGCAGATAGGTGGATAAGAGAGCTAAGACCAGCGGGGTCAAAGTCTAACTCACATACATGCATAATAAAAGATATACGAGGGAGAGAATGACAAGTCTTTTGATAGAAGTGGACTGGCCTAGGGGGAAAATCATCACACATGATCACATGCTGAAAAACCCATCAATAGTATCCAGTGGAGAGAGTGACCGCTCTTTATATATTTATGAATAAGGCGTGCTCTGGGGAGCTTACACAAGTAGGAAAATAATATAACATAAGTGCTCAGGATAGCTTACAATAATAAGTTAGGTGTATGCCTTTTCTGGAATCAGTCGAAAGGATCTTGTCTTGTAGGAAAAGAAGATCCCCTCTCTTTAGAGAGTTTTGTAGTATTTATAGGTTCTAAGTCTTACTGCCCACTCTGTTAACTGGGTCAACCGTTTAGTAATTAAGGGAATTGGCGTTGATGGTGGCCATGTCCCTAGAATCAAGTAAATGACTTCCATTTTGGTAGGATTGATGAAGTTGACTGATTTATCATTAATGGCGTTGTGAATGGCCATTAAAGAGTTGTCTGATTTCTCATTAATGGCGTTGTGAATGGCCATTAAAGAGTTGACTATCTTTATTAATAAGGTTGAAAGGAAAGCAGGCTTCATTCCTTGATAGTCTTCTCTTCTAATGTATTGAAAACTCCTTCGTTACCATGATTCCTACTGCCTGGTAGACCGGTTCTAGGAGGGATCGGGGTATCGGGTACTTTACATGTCGTTAGACCATGATACTAGTATTCTTCGGGTATCAAGGTACCGGAATAGTGTGGTAGTGGGGTCCTCAGGACCTTGACTTTGATGTTTCCTAGTACCCGGGAATCTAGGTAACCCCGATCTTGATTAATAGATGGTGTGACTGGGTATACCAGTCTTATCTTCTTCCCGGGGCAGTTAAATGCTCCCTGTAGTGTCATTCTACTTTAAGTGATCTTGGCAAGGATGGAAAATTCTTCTTTGGACCCCTGTCAAAAAAGGCTGTTAACAAATATGTTAATTCTAAATTCAAAAATTCACAGATTATTGTCACACTTTAGGCATCCACCAACGTCGTTCATGCCCTCAGACACCTCAGCAAAACAGACTTGCCGAATGCAATCATCGTCATATTATGGACATGACTCACACACTATTAACTACGACTCATGCACCGCTCAATTTATGGGTTGAGGTAGCCTTAACCTCGGTTTATCTAATAAACCTCCTACCTACACCAACTCTCGAGTGGTCCTCTCCATACTACATGTTTTTTCGTCAAAATCCTAGCATTAGTTATCTTCGCATCTTTGGGTGCGCTTGTTTTTCTCATCTTGGGTCATATGTCTCAAATAAACTTCAACCTCGTTCCATTGAATATATTTTTCTAGGTTACAGTTCTCATCATAAGGGTTATTGATGTATCAATTAGGTAAATTAACGGGTATATATTTCACGTCATGTTATTTTTAACGAATATAAATTTCCCTGTGATATCAAACAGGTGTTGTGTGATCCTTCACCGTTGGCCACATTGGAGCTTCACCACCTCAATACACCACCCACTGCAGTTGAGAATACGACTCCAAGCCACCTCGAGCTAACTGAGTTGCCTTGTCCACCTTAACCAGAACAAGCTCCAGCCATGCAGGAACTTATTGGTACACCAGTACCATAAGCCATGCTGCCACCTTCCTCAACACCAGTCCCGTCAGCTCCACCATTGCCTGGTCATCACATGACCACTCGGTTACGTGATGGTGTTCGACAGCCCAAAGTCCGTAACGATGGCACCATCAGTTATCCTCTTTCTCAAACACATGCATCAGTCATATCTCAACCATTTGAACCAACATGCTTCACGCAAGCTGTCAAACATTCTGATTGGCGTAGTGCTATGGCTGAAGAATTCATTGCCCTTATCAAGAATGACACTTGGACTCTGGTTCCGCAATCTCCTTCTCATAATACGGTAGGGTGCTAGTGGGTCTTTCGAATCAAGCATCACTTCGATGGCTCTATAGAACGATACAAGACCCAACTTGTTGCAAAGGGATTTCATCAACAGCTTGGACTTGATTATGATGAAACATTCAGCCCTGTTGTCAAACTTGCCACAATTCGCATATTTCTATCTTGCTGTCACAAATTCTTAGCCTATTCGCTAGTTGGACATTAAAAATACCTTCTTAAATAGTATTCTCCATGAAGATGTTTTCATGACTCAACCACCTGGTTTTGTAGATCCGCAGAGTCCACAACATGTTTGCAAACTACAAAATGCATTATATGGACTAAAACAGGCACCCCGAACATGGTTTAGTCATTTTAACATGTTCTTGCTTCGTTTTAGATTCAATCAAAGCAAAGCTGATCCATCACTCTTTATATATCGACATGAAAATCATATTCTTTATTTGTTGTTATATGTTGATGATATTGTCTTAACCGGTAGTCATGCCGATTTTATAACTCTTTTTGTAGACCAACTTGGCTGAGAATTCGATGTGAAGGATTTGGGTTCATTGCTGTACTTCCTTAGTCTTGAAGTTAACCCTCATTCGGAAGGTTTACATATTTCACAAGTAAAATACACGTTGGATCCCCTTCACCACAACTCCATGACCGAGTGCAAGCCATGTTCTACACCTCTTGCTGCCAATGTGAAGCTCTCAGCTAATAGACGTGATCCTCTCGACAATGCTACAGAATTTCGCCATTTGGTTGGCTCCTTACAGTACTTGACCTTGACTCGTCCTGATATTGCCTTCGCCGTTAGCACTGTTGCTCAATTTCTCAACGCCCCGTGCCAACCTCATTTAATCGTAGTAAAAAGGATTCTTCGCTATCTCAAAGGCTCAATTGATCATAGAATTCTTATTAGCTCCTCTTCCCAACCGCTAACCATTCGAGCTTTCTCTGATACGGATTGGGCTGGCTATTCTGACACTCGACGCTCCACTACTAGCTACCTCATATTCTTAGGTTCAACTCTTATCTCATGGTGTTCTAAAAAGCAACAGACTATTGCTCGCTCTAGCATTGAGTTGGAATATCGATCATTGGCTCACGCATGTGTAGAAATAGTGTGAGTTAGCTTCCTCCTTCATGAACTTGGCTGCCCCGTTTCCTCTCCCACCTTGCTCTACTGTGATAACATCAGTGCTACCTATCTCGCTGCCAACCCAGTTCATCATGTGTGCACTCGTCATATTGAATTGGACTACCACTTTGTAAGTGAAAAAGTTGCTCTCGGTTGCCATCGGGTTATTTTTGTCCCCTCTGATGATCAGCTTGCTGACTTTCTCACCAAGGGTCTTCACAAACGTCATCACATGCATCTCACAAACAAACTAGTTCGTCCACGTCCGTCCAGTTTGAGGGGGAGTGTTACGATATTACCTTTGTCATCTTAGATTATAGAATATAACTCCTACAATCTTATAAATGATGTTTTCTTTATACATCTTTCCTTATTCTATCATTAATAGGGTTTTTAGGGTTTCCCTTGTTGCTATATAAACACTCTTGTATTGTAATACAGAACATACATAAATACAAAATTTACAAATAGAATTACCTCCTAAATTAATTAGTTGATGATGCTGAATAATGAGAGAGGTACCGTAGTTGGGAATTCATTGGAATTGGAAAAGAGATGTGCATTTCCATTTTATTATTGTTCACATGCTGAACGTTTTTCATTAAAAAAATACTATGCGCGAAGCGCATTAGATCCAAGGCAGTATTTTTTTTTTTTTTTTCCTAGGTATTAGAGATGGTACCCCTTATTAAATCATTCCTTTTTAATATGGATTGATTTTAAAAGAATCTTCGTTATATTCTTTCAAATATATATATATATATACATATGCGGCATTTATATTGTCAGTTCGTCCTGACAATAAATATATCAAGACAAAGAATATGGACCATAGATTATGGAGAAGTTTTGACAAGTGCATACACTTTGAGTCAAATTATGTAAATTTAGTGGTCCATATTCTTCCTCCTGATATATTTATTGTAACTGATATTCTATCATTATTCTATTCTTTTGAGATCATTGACTGCCATTTATGTTACTAAACAAACCTCATAGTGAAAAAATTTATATCTTCTTCTTTCCACCTCTTTTCCCCTCTCAATTATTTATTTATTTTATTTTACAAAACCAAATATTAAGTTGTTATATACATAAAATATGAATAAAAAATAGTTTCATCTCATAGCATTGTTGAAGGTTTTGAGAGTTTCGAATTTTCGTAAAACTTCTTCAAATCTTAATAACATTGGTCAATGTATGTAATTTTTTTTTTTACTTAGATCTATTAAGTATTTAAGAAAATCAAACATAAAAAATCGAAGTATGTCCTTATCTATTAAATTTCACATGAAAACAAAAATATTTAATTATTCTCTCGGAGGCACTTATATGGAGATGAGAGATAGACCAGATGGTGACTGTCGGCTGTCCCTCCAAATATTTCATTAGAATCATGTCTTCCAATTTGATAGAAATAGGTACCTATTTTAAATATATCTCTATATGGAAAGGTTTTTGCTGGTCTAGTGTTATATATATACAAGGGCGGTACTAGAAGTTTGAAGTTGGGAGGTCAAAGTTTGTGTAACAAATTTTCGGTGTATGCATGATGATGACATAAAAAATCAAATTAGCAATTTTTCCTACATAGGCTAAAATAAATTAGAGTAAAAGCATAACTATGATTTTCAAGATGATTATTAGGAAGCACAAACCTGAAAACCATTGAACATATTTATATAAATTTTCAATTACATTAGAGGAAATGACAATATTAGCACCTTATATATTAGCACCTTATAAAAACCATAATAAAAATACAACTAAATTTGTTTAAAGCAAAATTTACACAAATTTTTTAGATACCAAATCATACATTGATATGCATTTTATTTATCAATAATAGAATCAACACATAAAATTACAAGAGTTTAATAAATATGAAATTTGAGTAACAAAATCAAGTAACCATGATAGTAACAAAAATACACAATCATCAAGTTTAATTGGAAGTATACCCAAAAGACCAAAAAGCATAAAATGCTTCTATCATAAATTCACAATCACAAAACATAAAAATTTCAATAAGTCATTGAAGAAGTATGAACTCTATCATTTTCAGTTTCAAATTTTAGCATTTTCTCTATCAAAATATATAAATTAAACAATACCTAATTGATGTTTAAATATATATATATATATAATTGAAATGGAAAAGAGAAATAAAATCTACCATTTGAATTGTTTAGGATAAAATAGCAAGAGAAGTGAGCAGTGAGCATAAGAAACTTTGCTTATCAGGATGGGTCATTTGGGTTGGGAATTTTGGGAGTGGTAGGGACTTTGTGGTTTGTGGCCTTGTGAGGTTAATTTTGTTTTTTTAATTTTATTTTTTTCTCAAGTTTGTTGATAAGAGGGACTTGGGAGTTGGGACACATCACACATGGCACTCATTTTGTGAATGAGTACAATTATATTTATATTTTATTACAAGTGAGGATATAAAAGTAATTATATTTTTTATTATCAGTTCGTCCTGACAATAAATATATCTTTATTCAAGACGAAAAATGTAGATCACTATATTTACATACGTTGACTCAAAATGTATGCACTTGTCAAAAAATTTCTATAATCTATGGTCAACATTCTTTATTCTGATATGTTTATTATCAGGACGAACTGATAATAGAAAAACTATAAAAGTACTTTTATATATATATATATAATTTTAAAAACTAAAAAAAATAAAAAAATACAGTGCAATAGACTTGTGAATGAGTACAAATTAATAGTTAGCTTTTTTTTTTTTTTTTTTAATAACATTATCGTGTAAAGACTTTTTTATACCTCTTAAATTAGATATATTAAAAGTCAATGGGGCCATGACCCTGCTCGCCTCTACACTCTTCTGCCCCTTTTTATATATATATATATATATATATGTCACATCAATGCGAATATGAGTTATTTATTATGAAGAAGTTTTGATAAGTTCATATATATTAAGTCAAAGCATGGAATATAAGTGGCTCATATTCAATGTTCTTATATATTTACATTAGTGGACATTGACTTGAATATATATATATATATATACATATTTTATATTATCAGTTCGTCATAACAATAAATATATTAGAACGAATAATGTGAACCACTGGATTTTCTTGCTTTGACTCAAAGTGTATGCACTTGTTGAAACTTATTCATAATCTATGATCCACGTTTTTCTTCCTAATATATGTATTATCAGGACGAACTGATAATAGAAAGACTATATATATAGGTTATTGAATCGTAAGGGGCCCCTACTGCAGAGGATAGTAACAGACCCTACTGCAGAGGATAGTGACAGAGAACCCACATGAATCATGAATGATGAAAGTGAAATGTGAATTAAACATTGAAACATCTATGGCAGGCTTTAGGGTGGCAAATAAATATTGAGTTGAATGAGATATCAATTAACCATTGTCAGACTCTAGTCACCGTACAGTCTTCAAGTTCACATCAGCATAGAGTCTTCAGCCAACAAAATTACCCAGGCTTGGTCAATGAAATCAGAGTAAAAGATCGATGCACCTCAACCATGGTGCATCTTGCACTCGGATTTCACTATTAATTAGCAAATTTTGCTTGATGTTAGAGTAGAAAATGCATCATACGTATTTCAGGATGCATACAAAGAAGACAATCACATTATTCACGTTGAGCCAAGTGAGACATGAATCTAGTAATAGAATATTAATAATATAATTTGGAAATCGCGTTTGAATACACCATTTTGTAGGGGTGTGTAAGATCCAATTCAATCAAATCCAATAGGATCCGATCTAATCTATTGAATTGGATCGGATTTGAGGACATGTATGAATGGATCATAAAATCTATTGGATTAGATCGGATCTTGGATTTCCATATGAAAATCCACCAATCTGTCGGATCCGTCAAAATTAAAGCTTAATTTATATTAAGCCATTTTATTTTGTTTTATATCAAGGAAGCACGGATACGGATACGGATACGGGATACGGATACGGCACGATACGGGGATACAGTAAATCTCCAAAAATTAGGATACGGATACGGCAGGATACGTCAATTAAAATAATATATATTTATATTTTATAAAAATAAGAATATATAAAAAGATATTTGATAATTCATTTAAAAATCAAAACATATTCATATCCAATCATCCAAATAAAACATGTCACATAACAACCTAAGTCATAACAATTTAACATATTACAATATCCAAATTAAGTCGTAACATATTATAAAATTGAAAATCCAAATAAAACATACATCACATAAGTTATAGTATATTACAAAATCCAAATAATACATAAAATAAACTCATAAAATAGCTACTAAATTCCTAATTAACTTCATTATCATTAATCACGTTGTTAAAGGATCTAAATAATTCAGCAACTAACTCTAGTTCATCAAGTGAAAGGTTTGTAATCTCAAGTATTATGTTATTCTCCATGTCAATGGAATTTAAACCAAAATTTCTTTACAGTTTCATTTTAACCCCTAAAATTTTGAAATTATAATTTAACCCCGTTTTATACTAAAATAATTATAATATTGCCCCAAACGTATCCTCGAAGTATCCCCCAAGTATCCTCGAAGTATCCCTCAAGTATCCTCTAAGTATCCTCCAAGTATCCTCCAGTCAAACTTGTAAAAAAGTCAACAGATACGCCATTTGGTGTATCGGATACGTATCCTGAAGTATCCGGGAAGTATCGGAACTGGATACGAGTTCGATACGAGTTACCTCTACCAAATAAAGTATCCGTGCTTCCTAGTTTTATATAGATGAACTTTAAGCAAATTTTGAATGCTATTGTAATATTGTATTTTGTTATGACAAATGATAATATTTTTATTTCTTTTGTTTCCCCACTTGCCCCGTTTGACCCCTTTTGATTTAAAATCAAAATAATCATAAAAATACATTTAAATATTAATCCAATTGCTTATTGTGAAACGATTAAGATTTAGGGTTAGAAATTAGGGGGAAAATAAAATAAAGTTAATAATTAAATCGTTAAAGTTAAGTAAACTAATTAAATTAATAATTATGAAATATTTATAAAGTTTAAAAATAAAAGTTTGGGGGAATTGGGGATGGGAGAAGGTTCCTCCATCCCCACCCCATTTAGATTTAGTGATGAAATTACCCCACCCCCCCCCCCCCCCCCCCCAAAATGGGGACAGTGGGTTATTTGTGCAACTCTAGTGGTAGTTTAGAGAATTGCCTACAAGGTGTTCGATAAAAGTACAAGTGAACACCGGTAAGGGTTTTGTTACCTAGTCTTTCTATTATAAGTTCGTCATGATATAAAATATATGAAGAATGTAGACCATATATTATAGAAAAGTTTTGACAAGTGCATACACTTTGCTTCAAAATATGTAAATCTAATGGTCCACATTTTTCGTCATGATATATTTTATATCAAGACGAACTGATAATAGAAAATTTGTATATATATATATATATAACTACATCAGTACCAATACATGTGAACCACTGATTATAGAGAAACTTTGACAAATATATACACTTTGAGTCAAAGTTTGTAAATATAATGGTCCACATTCAACGCACTGATGAAGATTTATCAGTGCGCATTAACTTGAACATTTATGTGTGTGTATATATATGTATATATAGTGAGTCTCTCATGAATGATTCCTTATTTTAATATAAAGTAATGACCTCAATAAATTCCATCGATTTGAATAATTTTTGATCGAATTTTTTTTTTTTTTTTTTTTTGATGATATGTTCAATGAAATCTACTTGTATACAAAATTTGAAATTTTTTCAAATACTACAACTATTTTTTCCCGATTTTATTAAATATGAAGTAATAAAAAAAAATGGTGATAAATAGGAAAAATGAAAAAAAAAAAAAAAAAATAGTTGTAGTTCTTGAAAAAATTTCAATTTTTGTATACAAGTAGATTTCATTGAACTTATCATCCTTTAAAAAAAAAATTAGATTAAAATTCATTCAAATCGATGAATTTTATAGAGGTCCTTATTTTATGTTAAA
Source organism: Acer campestre (assembly GCA_954870605.1). NCBI lineage: Eukaryota > Viridiplantae > Streptophyta > Magnoliopsida > Sapindales > Sapindaceae > Acer > Acer campestre. The sequence goes on from CATOZR010000031.1 coordinate 24,564, forward strand.
ATAAGGGATCCCTCGTAAGATAACCAATATATATATACATATATATATTATCGAGAGTTATTATAAACCTTCCAAAGTTATTCGTATATGTGAATTTGTGGATGTACTTATATTGTATATTTCCAAGTTGTCCTGCTTAGATGTTATAAAAAGAAGTTTTTTGTTGTTGAAATATTACAATAATTCGGGGTTTGGGAGAGAAAAGACTTGAATCCAGCACCTCATGGTGGGGGTGTGAGGGGCAAGCCACTGGACCAACCTCATCTTGTTTATCCTATTTTGTTTTTTCATTATTATTATTATTTTTTTCATATTTTGTGTAATCTTATAATAAAAAAGGTATTTATAATAAATAAAAAATTTCTTCCGTATATCTTAATGTTTTTATTATTTTTATTATTTTTATTTTTTTATAAATTGGACTGTTTTAGAGGGAAAAAACATCACATACAATCATATACTGAAAAACCACCAGGAAGAAACACACACACACACACACACACACACACATATAAGGAAATTGCAAGAAGTAATAATAAATAAATAAATTGGTTGATTGTTTTTAGCCACCAATTTATATTTCATTGTACTTATCACCTTTAGCCTTGAACAGACAAGATTGCTCTCCATTTTGTCTTTACTTCAGCCACCCAAAAATTTGGAAATGAACTGGTATGTAACTTGAAATCATTGACATGTAAGTTGAAAGTCAATTGGAATGTAATTTAAAACTTAACTGACATATAACTTAAAAAATCAACTTGCATGTAATTGGAATCGAATGGCATGTAACCAAGTTACATGTCAAGTGAAGTAAAATTTACGGGTAATTTTGTTCAAAAGTGGTCAAAATGATAAAAACAATAAAATATAAATTGGTGGCTAAAAACAATAAACCAATAAATTTTTTGGCTCTTTATAAATTCACCCATATATATATATAGAGAGAGAGAGAGAGAGAGAAACAAAAAAACAAAAAACAAAAAAACAAAAAAAAAAACAAAAGGAAGAACAATAGAAGGAAAAGAAAATTGAAAGCAGAGGGGCACACATGCCCTAAAATACTAATCTAAAAGACAAGCAAGCCTCAACTAAAGGTAAATATATAAGAACTAAACTAATTAACCAATCTATCCAGACTAACAGAAACTGAACAACACTATTAGAGATAATCATTAGAGGGAGATGAATTAAGTGACATTATCTAAATAATTCCCGTTTGCATCAATTTGAGCAGCCTAATTAGCAACAAGGCTTAATTCTGCTTAGGCCGCAAATGCCACAGAATAAAGGCGAATCTTAGTCTGTGCTACAGAGAAAAGAGTTTCCAATCTTACCAAAGAGGTGAAAGAGTTGGCAGCAAAGCGAAGTTTAGCCCGTGACTTGGAATGTGGAATTTGCAATCTGACATTAGGCTCCAACACAACCACGACAGAAGCCGAAGAAGAGGTAATATCAGTCAAACCCTGCTAAGAAGGGATTGCAGTATTGACAGTAATCTCAGGAATAGAACTCGTCCTCTCAACTGGCATAGAAGAAACAGTATGGAACCTAGAACCATCAATCAAAACCCTCTGATCAATCAAACCTTGCTGATCAATCAAATCTTGTGAAGGAGAAGTGACCGTAGTAGCTGTAGGAAAATCATAAGTAACCTACATCGAAGAATTAACTGACCTAGAAATAGAACCATCAATCGAAACCCGATGGTTATTCAAATCCCGTTGATCAATTAGATCTGTTCTAGGAATACAACTCGTTCCCTCAACCGGCACAAAATCCATAAAAGAATGAACCACAACTGAATCTTGAACAACAATATTTAGGCCAGGAAGAGAACTTGTCTCATCAACTTTAGGACAATATTCTTGTCTAACCTTTAAGCGATCATGAGATTACCGTGAAGGTTCCCGCTTTTGCTTATCAGAATTATTCAAACATGGTCTATTCCAATGAAAATTAGCAAGTGTATGCTCAATAGAGTTGCACGAATTACAGAAATCAGGCAAATTCTTATAATGAACAAAAATAAATATACAAGCACTGTCTTGTTCGAGCATAATTGAATCCAGCAGGTTGAAGGAAATGTCCAAATCAACAAGCACCTTAGTGTAATGACCCAGGTGTCTTTCAAGGGTTTCCTTATCAATTTTTAGTGGCACTCCTATACCCTGAGCAATGTCAACCAAATGTTGGAGGTGCCAATATTCCCACCCAAGTTCGTAAAAATGAACCCAAACTTGTAAATGTGTTGCCTTTTGTTTATAAGGAATAAAATCATGTTGCCATTGCTGCAATCTTAGAATTACTGGCTTCAACATAATTGAGCCAAAAGACTTGACTTTCTCTTTATCATGAACGTTAGAAAACAACATGTTATAATATCCTCTACCCAAATATATCAGTCATCATGGCGAAGATATCAACCAAAGTTGTTGTAGTTTCAATTTCAAATCGTTGATTTTTCAAGGAGTATGTATCCCCTTTAGATAAAATAACTTGACCAATTACAAATGATTTGCACATTGCAACACATTCCAAGTATATCGATTCCTTAATGCGGATAGCCACAAATTCTTTTTTTTTTTTTTTTTAGTTGGCATGTTGAGAGAAGAGTGCATGGATAAGGAGATTAAATGAGATGGTTTTTTAAGCACGTCTACAAAGGAAGACTTTATCGGCAATTAAGAGATGTTGGAAGCAGCTGCAATGGACGCTGGCGAAAGCGAATTTAGAAGAGGTGCATTCAATAGATTGTTGCATCATGATACCAGGGGAACTCAAGTCAAGCGACCATGGTTGAGATAAGACAGGCATGGTATGTAGAAAGCAATGTGGGGATCTGAGCCGATGCAAGAAGTGGATTAGAGGGTAGTGTGCATGGTACGTTAGCGACTGTAGATGTTGATGGTGTATTCGATATATAGATGTGCAACAGAGACAATTGAAATGAAGGGGAGGAAAGCAAAGGCTGGAGCATGGAGATAAGATGAGCCACCGTGTCAAAGAAGGATCCTACCGGTGGCGACGCCGTTATGACAGCAGCCCTAAAGCCTAGAAAGTAGAGTAGCTAGGGTTTCATCTTGTTGATGGTAAAATATCTTATATCTGAATGATAATATTTATTTTCCAATTAATTTAGATTTAGGTAAAAATATATATATATAAAAAAAGCAATTCCTTTGAAGATTTAAAGATTTAGAGAAAGAAAGAATAAATTAATAAAAAAGAACATATTTTTAGATTCTATTTTAGTAGAGTTAGGGCCAGTTTGGTATTTTTATAACTTTTATAATAATCATCTACTTACTTCTCAAAATCATTGTCAAAACTTACCAGATTATGAATTAATCACTTTTAAAAGTTGTACCAAACATTATTTTATATCAAAATTATAAAATAAACTAATTTTATCTTCTAGAAAGCAATAAATCAAAGATTTTGTTGGAGATTGATAGCATTTAACGTGTGTGGCCTTGATTAACGTAATATAGTTATATAAGGAGTGAAAAATGCGATACATTAAATAATAAACGGTGAAGCATTGAATATTTTTGATAAAAGGCACGGGTTTGGGAAGAGTGAGCTGTCAAACCCACGAAATCTAGAACTAATTATAACTTGGCTTTGAATACTTATATATCTTCCACAGCTTAAGGAATTAAAAGCCCTCTCTCATTCCAATTTCTTCTTCAGTCATGGCGCTTTGGTTAACAAGATCAAGAACAGTAGTGTTGCAGAGTCTCAAGCAAAAACATGCTTTCTGGGTTGCTGCTACTTCTCTCAGATCATCATCGTCAACAACAGTTCCATTTCCATGCAACTCATCATCATCATCGTCATCTCCAAATCTTTTCTGGGTTAACGGCCGTTTCAAATCAACATTAGCTATGAACCAGCTCGATTCTCTGCCTTTCTCTGACAGCGATGATGAACAGGTTTTTCATTCTTCACTCTTCCTTCTTGCTTTGCTTGCATTTAATCCTGGTTCTGAATGGCTTTCCCTGCAAATCATTTTCTGTAAACTTATATTTTTATTGAAAAAAATTGGTGAACTTCCTGTTGTTATTGTTCACGGGTATTGTCTCATCCTTTTTCTTTTTCCCTTTTTTTTTTAAAAAAAAAAAAAAGAAAAAAGAAAAGAAAAAAAAAGACGATTATAAATTATAATGAAATTTGTTAATATGGCTCTGGTATGGAAACGTTTCCATATTTATTTTCTTTTAATGTCTTTAATGGACGTTATTTTATTTGCACGAAAAACCTCTTTATAAAATTTTGAACTGTCTTATTATTATTATTATTATTATTTTAGTATGAAATGAGGTGATATGGAGTGTGAATTGATAACATTGAAAAAGGGATAGAGCTAATCCTAGCCACTTTTTGCCACTTTTTGCTTCGTAGTGATCCTTATCCTAGCTTTGCTTTGTCCATGCCACGCTAGCATTAATATAAAAGTTCCCAGATTACTGCAAAATTACAAGACCAAAATTAGAATCAACTGCCGGCAAATATGCCACGTCAATGTGATTAGGAGTAATGGTGTCTGTCTCGTTGGAAGCTTGTGTAGATTATAAGATGATAGTTATTGACATTATATTGTGTTAGCACAAGAAGCAAGAGTCCTTTGTGTGTTTGTTTACAAACAGAGGGATGTTTCATTTTAGGACCAGACGTGTTGTCTCTGTCTTCTTTTTCCTTCTTCCATTACATCTTTTATGATTAACACGTCTGTGTAGATTATAAGATGATAGTTATTGGCATTATATTGTGTTAGCACAAGAAGCAAGAGTCCTTTGTGTGTTTGTTTACAAACAGAGGGATGTTTCATTTTAGGACCAGACGTGTTGTCTCTGTCTTCTTTTTCCTTCCTCCATTAGGACCATTACATCTTTTATGATTAACACGGACTTTTTTTTTATTATTATTTTATGGGCCCATACTTTTCAGCCATATTGCCTACTTTATTTATGACATTTTCATTAATTATATTATATTGTTTCTAATCCTAGAGGACCTAGACAACTGGTATCAACTACCTTACAAGTATATAATAATATCCATATTCACCCCAACAAGACAAGGTTTGCTCTTACCCCCTCACACTTACACCACGAGGTTATCATACGGGATCCATCCAGTATTTGTCCGCGATTGATGTATATGGATATTATTAAATAGATTTGTGTGAGGGTATGCTGATGGCAATTGGACCCAGATCGTGAGTACCGACCCGAACCCGAACCGCATGGGTCGGGTCGGGTCGGGTCTGGGTCTTCATATTCGGGTCGTGGGTCAGGTCTGGGTCCAAAATAAAGGACCTGTATCGGGTCCGGGTCGGGTCTGGGTCTGGTAGAAAACCCGGACCCGAACCCATGGACCCGAGTGTTTTGACATGGTCTATAAATCCCTCCCTAAACCTAATTTCTTCTTTTTTTCTTCTTTCTGACGTAGACCACAGGCCAACTCTCACTTCTCATATTTTCAAAGTGTCAGTCTCAAATCTTTCCATTTTCCACAGTCCATAGCTCAACGCACCTCTCACTGCTTCTGAATCCATGAAACTCTCTCTCTCTTACACTTGTTCTTTATTATATTGCTCTTCTTTTTTTTTTTTTGAATTCATCAAGTTTTCTTATGTGGGGTTGTGGATCGATTTCGGTTTAGTAGCCTCTTACCAATCCAATCAATTTGTTTTAATTGTATTGGATTTTTATTGATCTCCTTGGTTCTTTGGCGTGCCTGCTCGATTTAGGTGATGGCAGATCTGGGAATAGTATTTGATAGCTAAGATATGGGAAATGAAATTTAGGGATTTTGTCTGTTAATATTTTATTATTATTATTATTATTATTATTATTATTATTATTTAGTTTCGTGAATTAGCTGGCGAAGCTATATAGTTTTGATGTGAGAGTGAGACAGAGTGATGAATTTGATGTGCTAAACTGTGTCATCGACTTGTTTTTATTTTCCAGTGGCTTTTTATATATATATATATATATATGATCATTCTAGACTTTTCTCTTCCATTTTTATTACCTGTGCTTCCTGCCTAAATTTGGTTTTCAATTATCTCATCCTTATCCTCTCTATATGTTTTGTTTCCATCATCTTTATGTTTGTTACCTTCCACGTTATCAAGTAAAATGGACCATTTTTTTCTACTTGCCTTGTTCTTATCTTCAAGAAATACCAACTTGTGGAGTATGTTTTGCCAACTGCACTAGTTGTAAAAACAGATAAATACTGTTTACCGGATAAAAATTGAACAGGTTTTTAGATGGTAAAACTAAAAATATAAAGGAAAAACTAAAAAAAAAAAGTGATATTTTATTATTTTTAAGGTTTTCCAGGTCCGCGGGTTCAGACCCGACCCGTGAAAATTCACGGGTCTTCGGGGCAGGACTGGATCTACATAAGACCCGCGGATCCAAACCCGAACCCGAAAATTTTCATGGGTCTTGGTCTGGGTCCAGTAGGACCCGACCCGAACCCGACCCATTGCCATCCCTAGGTATGCATGTGAAAATTCAAAATTTTTAAATTAAATTATAAATATAATATGGGTAATGTTATAAAACTCAAATAATTAACCCAAATTTTAACCCAAATGATGTGACAAGTGAGTTGTCATCACCACACACAACATGGGATGATGTTATTAATAAAAAAACCACTTGCTATATCATTTGGGTTAAAATTTAGGCTAAATTTTTGGATGGTCTAGCATTAGTGATATAATATATATTAAAAAAAAATTACATTCAAGTGTGGAAGATTAATGAAATATGGCCCCCTATTTATAGTAGCCAAAATGAGGTAACCTAATAATATCAAGCATCTAGCTGATAATAACAATCAAATAAAAACTATAATAATCCTAACAAATTATAAATATGAATTATCCGAAGGATAAATCCAGCCTATAAATCTTAACAGATTATAAATATGAATTATCCGAAGGATAAATACGCAAATCATACCCATATAATTTGCAGTATATGCATATCCAAATGAGATAATGTGGATATGAATATGGAAAAACCTGCCCCAACCCAAACTATTGCCATTGTGCCATCGTGTCATGTTGCATACTTCAACTCTCCGATTCATCTTCTCATGTTTTATTTATTTATTTTGGTTGATTTTCATGGCATTTTTCTTTTCCTTTTCCATAAACTTGATACATCATTTTAAAAGAAACAAGTGTTTCTTGGGAGGAGTTGTAAACCAAAGGCTATGTAATTCTTTTTATTGTCCTGTTAAGATATACTCTTCTGTTGTACTAAAGCAGGCCTTGGATTTCCCTGGAGGAAAAGTTACATATACTTCTGAAATGACTTTCATTCCTGAGTCTCAAGAGAAGAGGGTACCCTGTTATCGAGTTCTTGACGACAATGGAGATCTTCTCATAGGCAGCCATCTTCAACAGGTATTCTTCTAATTTCAATCCTCTGGAAGGCAGTAAATCCATCAGGCAACCCCAAGTTTTAACCATGAACATTTCAATAATTCTTGAATTGATTAGATGAGCAAGGAAGTTGCAAGAAAGATCTACAATAACATGGTCACACTTCAAGTGATGGACACAATATTTTACGAAGCACAGAGGCAAGGAAGGCTTTCTTTCTACCTCACCTCTAGCGGTGAGGAAGCAATTAACATAGCATCAGCAGCTGCACTTACCCCAGATGATGTTATCTTGGCCCAGGTAATCACCACATTATGATTAACCCACATACATCCTCACAAAATTCTTAGTTTTTTGGGTTGTTCATAATCGTATGATTTTGGGTTATTCTGTTATGCTAGTACCGCGAGCCTGGTGTTCTATTATGGCGTGGATTCACATTGCAAGAATTTACCGACCAATTATACGGAAACAAAGGTGATTATGGTAAAGGCAGGCAGATGGCTATTCATTACGGGTCCAAAAAGCTCAACTATGTCACCATTTCATCGCCTCTCGCGTAATATACCTATATACCCACGTTATCCTATATGATAATGATTTGCTAACATAAGACTCCTCTGATTACTTACTTGTATTGCAATATATACTTGTCAGAACACAACTTCCTCAAGCAGTGGGAATTGCTTATTCTCTTAAAATGGACAAAAAGGATGCCTGTGCAGTCGCTTATACCGGAGATGGCGCTTCCAGTGAGGTGACATTCAACACACTATCTCTTAATCTGTCAGATTTCATTTGTTATTATTATTATTATTTCTAAGTGTTAAGTTCGATACTATTTCAGGGAGATTTTCATGCTGGTTTGAACTTTGCAGCAGTTTTTGGAAGCCCCAGTTGTTTTCATATGTCGTAACAATGGCTGGGCCATTAGCACCAGTATATCTGAACAATTTCGAAGTACTGTTTTCAATTACACAAAATTCCCATGTATTTCCCTTTCTCTCATTTACACGAAATTCTAAATAAAATTCGACATTGATGTTGCAGGTGATGGCATTGTTGTTAAGGGTCAAGCGTATGGGATCCGAAGCATTCGAGTAGATGGAAATGATGCACTCGCTGTTTACAATGCAATTAGCGCAGCTCGTGAGATGGCCATTACTGAACAGAGACCCATTTTAGTCGAGGTAAGAAGATTGAAATTCCTTGTTGAAAAATCACATGATCATTGTATATAAATTGAGATTGCTTGATTGTTGAACGGGTTCCAACTTTCAGGCCCTTACATACAGAGTAGGACATCACTCCACATCGGATGACTCCACCAAGTACCGGCCACTTGAAGAAATCGAATACTGGAAAACGACTCGAAACCCTGTAAATAGATTTAGAAATTGGATCGAGAGGAATGGTTGGTGGAGTGACAAAGAAGAAACTGAGCTCCGAAGCAGCATTAAGAAGCAGGTGAAAATTAGTATAGTCATTATAATACGTATACGTTTTTCAGTACTTTGATGCTAAAAAATAGTTGAAACTTGTTGTTGAAGGTAATGCACACAATTCAAGTTGGAGAGAAAACAGAGAAGCCTCCGGTTGCAGATTTGTTTACTGATGTGTACGATGTTACACCATCAAATCTCCGGGAGCAAGAGAAACAACTGAGAGAAGATATGATCAAATACCCACAAGACTACCCGTCTGATGTTCCTTTGTAAATTATCAAGTACGTTACGGAGGAACCAATTATAAAAACTTAAAAAGACTACTGAAAATCCATATATAATGAAAGCTGTTAATTGCCACGTGATGATGTGAATATTTATGATAATAAATCAGTTCTTGAACTTACACTTGTGTATGTTGATTAATGTCTAGTGATTACAGTGAAACTTATTGGCTTTTTTCGCTTAGATATATGATCTCTTAGGCAAATTTGACGTTTCAACTAATAGGACTTTTGATTTGCTATTCAAATATAATAAAAACAATTTCCTCTTAAAATAATGATAATTTAATTAGATTGGCCTGGCCCACTTGAAATAGAAAATAATCATAAAATAAAAACAACAAAAAAACAGACTAACATTTGATAGAACTCAACGTGATTCAATATTCATTTGACTAATAATCATTTAAATAGAACTACAAGAACAAACTGTTAGCAGTACTCCTTGTTATAATCAAGCCTACGTGGCAGAGTTTGTTATTAGATTAGGAGTTTGT
>CATOZR010000032.1:0-23256 GCA_954870605.1 Acer campestre
ATAAGGAATCTTCTAGTAATTTGGAATGGAAGACAAAGTATCAGATTGCAATTGGCATTGCTAGAGGATTGGAGTATCTACACCGAGGTTGTAACACAAGGATTGTGCATTTTCGACATAAAACCTCACAATATTCTTTTAGATGAAGACTTTTGCCCAAAGATATCTGATTTCGGACTAGCTAAACTGTGCAAAAATAAAGAGAGTATCATATCAATGTTGGGGTGCAAGAGGAACGGTAGGGTATATTGCACCAGAAGTATTCTGCAGAAGCTTTGGAGAAGTCTCTCACAAGTCTGATGTCTATAGTTATGGAATGATGATTCTTGAAATGGTTGGAGGAAGAAACAACATTGTTGTTAGTGTGTCACATACCAGTGAAATATATTTTCCAAATTGGATTTATAAGCAGCTTGAACCAGGGAAGGATTTTGAATTCAGTGGTGCTGTCACTGAAGAGGAAAAACAGGTTGTGAAAAAGACGATCATAGTGAGTATGTGGTGCATTCAAACCATTCCATCCGATAGGCCATCAATGAGTAAGGTTGTGGAGATGTTGGAAGGTGGTTTAGAGAGCTTGGAAATTCCACCAAAACCTTCTCTGTCTCTTCCAACAAGATCACCCAAACATTCTATCCCATCATCATCATTATCAACTTCAAAATCAGCACAGAGACCTGCATCCCAAGGAGAAGTCTGCATTGAACTTAGTGATATGTGAAATAAACATCAACATCATCACATAGACCTGCATTCCAACTGTACCCTAAGTTCGATTCGTTGTCTAGCAAATAATTGCAGAACCATGAATGTAATATGTGCCAATTGTGTAGGATACGTGCAATGAATGTGGAGAGAAAGGCTTGGTCAAGTTAGTTATCAAATTGGTTTCCGATGAATAAGTTATAGTGCAGTTGTGCAGCATGATAGTTTCCTACTTTCCCTTATTATTTGGGCATTGTTGTTCTATTTGTTAGCATGTATTGTTCGGTGGCTATTATATGGCCATGAACTATTGAATTAAAGATTATTGAATAGTTTAGCAATATCTCCCCTGTTTCTCTCTTCTCTGCTCTTTACTTCTTCTTTCTCTTTGAATTTCTATCTTTCTCAAAAATTATCCTTATCAGAATGATCATCACATAGGTCATCCATGAATGCAATAAGGGGGCTTGCATCTCAATTTCATTTGTATGTGGAATTGCAGGCAATCACGAATTCTAATATTTCGTTTTATGGACAAACAGTCAGCTGAGTATGGATTGCATATTCTTGCCTAACAAAGAAAGCCAGTTACATTATAAAATCAAATTGAAGAGTGAAGACCAGTGATCTCTACTGCCAACAAAGATGCATATTATAAACAAACCCAGAAAAGACAGGACCTCTAACATATTCTCAAGATAAGTTAATGTTATCTATATTTTTGAACCCATTGTACTGACCTATCCAACGCAAAAATAGTCAAGAACCAGAATTCAAGAATTAATTTTTACTTAGTTGAGTGCCCGAAGGTTTACCCAATTACCCCATAAACATTTCTTTTAATATGCTGGCCAAATGATTGAGCATAGAATCACAAATCATAGGTAAAGTGAACAGCAGCCCTTCCTCTCCGGTCCCCTAAAAATGGCATTGGACAAAAACACAAGTACACAACATTTGACATCAAGGCCAAAAAAATAAAAAACAGTTCAAGAAAATTTATCAGTTTGCTTTTAAGAAAAAAAATATTGAAGAATAAAATATACTCTGTAGTCTGACAAGTATACATAACACCAATCCAATCCTAATTAAGAAATCTGTTAATAACTAAGTCTCATGAATCGTTTATTTTAAACTAATGAAAAAAAATAAAAATTGGGGGTGATATTCCCACCAATCAACCTATTCTATCCACTATGAGCCATAATCAATCAAGGGGTGTCAAGTCTCAACCAATTTTATCTCAAGTTATCTTATCAACATTGCAATAAAGAGTTGCATACAATTCAATCACATAAGGAATAAGATCTTATTAAGCAAGTGAAGAAAACTATAATTGTGCAAATATATTATTGAAAGCTAAACAAAACCCATTATCCAACACTTCCTCACATCAATCCCCTAGAATGGGGTTTAATTACACATGCTCAAAAACAAATAAAGAAGGTACAATATAGAGAAATAATGAAAGCTTGATGTAAAGACTTCTCCTTGCTTGACCCCTTCTTGAAGTCTCCTTGCTTTGAACTTGATGTAAAGAATGGAAGCTTAGGATTGTAATTTATCATAATCATTTATAGTGTAAAATCTACCTATAGGGGGTGAATAGGTGTAGAGACTCAAACTTTTTGTACTTCTTTTTCAATTAGTCAAACTATGCTTATTTAGAAACTTTAACAAGTGAATTGCTTTAACAAGTCAATAGGAATTCAATTAAGCAAGTATTAAAACAATGCAAGTTAAAGTAAGTGGAAACTAAAACAAAAATATCAACACAATGTTTTTTTTTTTATTTTTTTTTTTTTAACGTGGGAAAACCTCACAATGAGGAAACATCCACGGGTTACTCTACAACCATTAGCGACACCACTTCTTATTAGTTGGAATAATGTCACTACAAAAAAAGTGACATATAGTAACAAAAATGATTTGTCACTACAAGTAAAGAAATTGTGAAATTGTGACAAAAAAAATGTCACTAACAATTTATCACTTTTGCCCCCGTCACTAAAGTATTTGTGACGGTTTTCTGGTACTTGTCACAAATCATAACTTTTAGTGACATATTATCACTCGACCTTAATTAGTGACAAAATAAAAATTGTGTCACTAAATTTATATATAGTGATAATTAACTGTTTGAAGATTTTGTCACTATACGATCTTCTTTAGTGACAATTTATTGTTTTAAAATTGTGTCATTATTTACAAACTTAGTGACAATTAACCATGTCAAAATTATGTCACTATACATAACCTTATCAATATTTAATTGTGTCACTATACATAACCTTATCGATAATTAATTATTTAAATATTGTGTCACTATACATAACCTTATCAATATTTAATTGTATCACTATATAACCTTATCGATAATTAATTATTTAAATATTGTGTCACTATACATAATCTTATCAATATTTAATTGTGTCACTATACATAACCTTTAAATATTGTGTCACTATACATAACCTTATCAATATTTAATTGTGTCACTATACATAACCTTATCGATAATTAATTATTTAAATATTGTGTCACTATACATAACCTTATCAATATTTAATTGTATCACTATATAACCTTATCGATAATTAATTATTTAAATATTGTGTCACTATACATAATCTTATCAATATTTAATTGTGTCACTATACATAACCTTTAAATATTGTGTCACTATACATAACCTTATCAATATTTAATTGTCACTATACATAACCTTATCGATAATTAATTATTTAAATATTGTGTCACTATACATAACCTTATCGATAATTAATTGTGTCACTATACATAACCTTATTGATAATTAATTATTTAAATATGGTCACTATACACAAACCTAGTGACAGTTAACCATATGAAAATTATGTTTGTTTTACACAAATTTAGTGACAATTAACAAGAAGATAACAAGTTACAAATTCAATCAAAGTTAATATAATGATCCATTCAATTATTATTAACTATAAGAAAACTTAAATACAAAAAGTACAATAAGGAATTGATAATCAGAACACAAGAAAAGAAAGTGAAAAAAGAAAGTGAAAAAATATATATATATATTACAAAATTGTTAGTGTACATACACCAATTTACTACAAATTTTGAGATAAATGCATTACATCAATTATATCCGGATAACTAAGATGAAAGTTCAAGCCTCAATATTAGAACACTTTCGTAAATGAAAAAGATTGGAATAAACTTTTCGGCCTAGATACAAACTGCAATAGTTGAAAGTATATTATTAACACCTCAATAAGATATAATTTTGTTTTTTCAATGCTGCATCAAACAATTGGTTGTTCCGGCCATAAGAATCATTTCATCGAACAGTTAGTATGCACATCAACATATAAATATCATGTATTGTGGAAATCTAAGAACAAACAACTATAAATCATGAAATAATAATTATGGGTTCCTGAAAAAAATTAAAAACAAATTAAAGTTAAGAATCATTCCCAAAACACATATATATAATTCTATATATAACATACCTTGTTAAAAGAAACTTTCAATATATGAAACTCGAATTTTAGATTCTGACCCTGAAAAACAAGTATAAGAAAACAAACCCTAAAAAAAATTAAATTAAGAGAAGCTTACCTTTTCTATCAAGATAAAATTTTCTCTACGGTCTTGATGACTTCTAAAGATGAAACACAATTTCAAACCTAAAAAGTATTTTTAAGGAAAGGAGAAACTAAAGAGAAAAAAATTAAAATTAAGAAACATCCCTAAACATATATATAAAATTCTACATAAAAAAATATATCTTATTCAAAGAAACTTTTATTATATAAAACTCGAATTTGAAATTCCAACCCTGAAAAACAAGTAAAAGATAACAAACCCTAAAAAAATAAAAAAAATAAAAATCAAATCAAGAGAAGCTTACCTTTTTCTATCAAGATAGAATTATCTCTACAATCATAATGACTTCTAAAGATGAATCACAGTTTCAAACCTAAAAAGTGTGTTTAAGGAAAAGAGAAAATAAGAGAAAATCTAGATATGGCAGTGATAAAGGGAGAACCAAGAGACATGTGAATATGAAATAAGGAAAAAAAAGGAAAAAAAAATAACAACACTACGATTGTGGTGTTTTTTTTTTTTTTCTTCCAAATAAAATAAAATTTATTGATTATGATTCCTTTAAAAAACCTAATTATTTATAAATAAAATCTTTCTTTTTTTATAGGGTAATTTTGTGACTAATTATATTATTTGTCACAAATTATTAATTTTTTTTTAACTAATTGTGACAATTATTTTTTAAAAGTCTAAATTGAACCAAAACATAATGACAAATAATATAATTTGTAACAAAATAATACATACTGTGATACATTTGAAATTTGTCACATAAAAATGGTGTTACTATATGTCACTTTTTTTGTAGTGTGTAAACCCTCAAAAGCGACCAATATTACATATGATCATTCCACAAGGAATGTCCCATTAATTCCTACTCTCCGGGTCTTTTACTAATAGAAGCTCGCTCACTCGATTCCTAGATTTCCGTTTGAAATCCTAATCGACTTTACAACTTTCACAAGGCACATATCTAAGTGAAGTGCAAATATGCAAACATGATGCAAACACAAGCAAATAGAGTATATATATCAAGTGCACTCTACAAAGAATTAGTTATCACAATTCAAGCTAACAAACATATGAAACTAATCCTTATGAACATGTAAGGATACACACACACACATATGTTTATGAAATTTATTAAAAAAAATCTTTGTATTTATTGACTCAATAGTAAATAAATTCATTAAAGTTGTTGAACTTATAAAAAAAAATGATTTCTATAATTACATTTAGGATATATTTTAATAATTAATTAAAAATTAAATTAAAAAACTCTAATACTATAAATTGATTGTATCACTATATTCTAACCATAACCCTAAAAGTAGTCGCATTCTAACATAAGCAATTTAACATTTGTAAGCGTAAGGATTGAGATTCTCAATCGAAACAAAATGAAGATTTATGGAAGCCATGTTAGATTTCATTTTCAAATTGTTTATTTTTGTTTTTCTTAAAATAATATGTTTTCGATAGAATGTTGGAGCCTATAGTGGACTTGATTGCATGAGTTTGATCATGCTTAAGTACTATTTATTTATAACTTTTTAATAAATTTCAAATATAACATTTTGCAATGGGTTGAGTCAAGTTACCCATTAATTTAACAAATGGTTTTGGGTTTTATATTAAAACTCATTAAGTTAACGGGTCGTGTTTGGGTGGGACAATTTTAACACGAACCAAACACGAAAGACACAAATTCATAATAACACAACTCATTACCAGGTCTAGTTGGTGCGCACCCCAAGATGGTAGGGGTGTGCATTTTCGGTTTGGTTAGGGCTGGAGCTGAATGTCTAACCAAACCAAAATGAATCAGTTTGGCTATATTTCAACCCAAACCGAACCAATGTTATTTTCCAAACCGATTCAAATCAAACCAAAAAAAGTCAGGTTGGTTTGGGTAGGTTTGATCGGTTTAGATTTGAACTCAATTTTTTTTTTTTTTTTTGTCTTATATTATAAAAGTTATTTAAATTAAAAAATCATAAAAGAAAATAGTAATTATATATATACAATTTTCTATTGTCAATTTGTCCTAATATAAAATAAATCAGGATGTTGACTATTAGATTTACATACTTTAACTCAAAGTGTATGCATTTGTCAAAACTTCTCCATAATCTATGGTCCACATTTTTCGTTTTGATATATTTTATATCAGAACAAACTGACAGTAGAAAGACTATATATATATATATATATATAAAGGAAGTACGGAAAAGTCAAAAGATTAATTACTATATATATCCTTATTAAATGTATGTTTGACAACATCTATGCTTTTGAAATCACATCAATCAATCAAAAGAATTGCATAAAAACAAATAAGTAAACTATAAAAAGCATGAAATAATTAGTAAAAGTTATATAGATTGGAATAAATAGGAAACATAGATGAATTTTATATTTTTAGTTTTACTTTCTAAAATATGTGGTTTGGTTTGGGTTGATGAATTATTTCACGTAACCCCAAACTGAACCACCTTTCCGAACCACCCATTTTTTATGTTTATAATGGAACCAACCTTGGGTTAGTTGGTTTGGTTCGGTTATGAGGTTTTTTGCACACACCCCTTCTAGTTGGTAGTAAAGCTTGAGAAAGAATTTGAAAGAGTGGCAAAATTTGCACCTCTCAAAAACCGTTTGTACACCTCAAATTAGTATATATATATATATATATTTTTGAAAATCCAATATCACCCTTGAGTAAAATTACTTAAAGGACTAAATAGTTTGTAAGATTAATTGGTTTTATATTAATCCTTTGTAAAAAAGAAAAAAAGAAAAAAGAAGGAAGTTTTCTATTAATTATTTAATATTCAAATATATATAATAAAAATCATTCTATTTTATCAAACCCTAACTTCTATTTTAAATACCAATTTCAATTTCTTCTGAAGGATACAAATTGATTAGGAAGTATGGAAAATGAATCAAAATCAACCGATGAAATTTCATATTTAACATATCCAGCAGGTATTATAGTGATCATACTTATATGTTTAGAATGGAATTAAGATCATTAACTCTTAATTTCTGCTTTTTTGATGGAATGATTGCTTCCATCAATGCACCATCATCAATTTTTCCCCACCATCTTCAACAACAACAATAAACAACACTACTCCAAATCCAACAGAAAACTACTCCAAATATCCAACCAAAATACAACCACGGAGAGAATAGAGATGGAGAGTGAAAGGATAGTGAGAAGGGAGAGGGGCAGAGATGAGAGGAGCAAATGAGGGAGAATGAGAATGAGAAAAAGAGGAGCTAGGCGCCTAGGCAAAGGTGAGAGGAAGAGATAAGGGATTTTTTTTTTTTTTTTATTACTTTTTATATTTTTTTACGAAAATATAATACAATAAAATTAATAAAAGGGTATTTTTGATATTAAGTAGGGATTATTTACAAACTAGAAAATTTTAAAATATTTTATGGGTGCTCATGTAATTTTTAATGGATACCCATATCATCACTCAAAAACAAGACAGGTTGCACAAACTCATCCTGAAGTATAACGACAATGCTTAATATTCAATTTGGACCATTAATTACAAAAATATTTGATAATGGTCAACTATTAATCATAAGCATTGATTTTGAATTAATAAATAAACATATAATATTAATTGAAAATAAATAAAATTATTTAAATATAAAGAAACATATAATAAAACATATAATAGGTAAAATTGCCATAAACGTCTGGTCAACCATTAAATCTAATAGTTGACCATTAACGGTCGAGTAACAAAATCCTGCATGAAAAAAAATGTTTTTATGTCTAACCTTTGGTTAACTGTTAGTTCTCCAATTATCAAGTGCAAAAGTCCTGCACACATTACAACATATTGTGGAACGTTTCCACAACGTTCTAAAACATATTACACAATTGACAACACGGTATAATCAACTATCTTTCTCAATCTCTCTCTATAGTCTATACTCTATAGAGAGAGATTGATACCAACTATATATTTTTTAAATTAATTAAAACATTTGTTTCTAAACAAAAATTACTTTAAACATGGATATATAATCTCCAATAAAGACAAGAAGTTTGTAACCAAAAACAGCAGGATTTATCTAATACCGCATGAAAAAACATTTTTATGGTCAACTGTAGTGCAAGAATCCGGCAAGTTTTTTTTTGCGTAGGATTCAATTACACAACGTTAAGGAACGTTTCCAGAAGGACCACGACGCTGTGAAAAACACGTGCACACCAGATCAACTCTATACATGTATATAAATAAAAAATGAAGAGATTTTGATACCAATAAGTGAAACATGACTATATTCTCCAATAAAGATGAAATTTGTAACCAAAAAACAGTAGAGAAGCTTCAATCCTAGTTCCATTGAGATTCATCAAAAGTAAAAAGAAATTCTAAGTCTAACAAATAAATAAAAACTGTTTCTTTGAAGCACAACCTCAGTCCAAAGTAGCCAAGAGGATAGCAGACTAATAAATTCTTGTATTGCTTCCTTTAATGTTTAGTTGCAACTTCATGAAAGAAAAACTTCAGTTTTCTTCAAATACAGTGGCCGAACCAATCAACTGTTTCACTCCCGTCTCCTATAAATGTCACAACACAAAGATAAGGAATAGCAGTCTGAATTTTATAAAGTTTTTCCAGAAAATTCGCCTGCAATTTAGTAACCTTGCACATATACTATCACAAATCCTCTGTTTTTCAGTCACTAGCAAGTTACAAAGTCAAAATCTATCAATCTTTTTGCATCAAAAGAAATATATTTATAAAAAAAAAAAAAATATATGCTTGTCTATGCATTCAATATTGATTAAAATCAAATAAAATCAAAGATAACTTCTCAGTAAAGGAAAGATCAAGCATTGCAACTAGTTTAAAAAGTCACATAGCAATATTTCAATGAATTCACAATATAAATAATTGTTCTAGTCACCTTTTCAAGCCATTTGATTTCTTTGTAGAGTAGAGTAAAAGTTTCAAAGTTAATTAACACCAGCCTAAATGTTGATCATCAATTGATGCAAGAAAGTGAAATATCAATTATTGTGGTAAGAACAATCATGGAATATTTTGTATCAAATTGTAACCCATAACGGCATAACCTCTTTCATTAAACAAAGGTTTTCTCCCACTCAACCTACCTTTGGCTAGTCATGATTCAAATCTTTAGTAAATAGACATTACTATCGATGAAATTTATTTATATGGATTCAGTAACATACCTTGTTTAGCTCCACAAGTTTATTGTCTCCATCAACATCGCCATGATACAAAATGAATTTCTCCTGACAAAGTTATAACCAAGTAATGAGTCAATTTTTTCTCTCACATTTCCTTTTCGTAGAAATAAAAAATAAAGTGTTTAGTAAATTCTTTGTATGAAAGTCATATCAAGTATCAAATTGATAAAAGATATACGAAGTTGCTGTATAATATCAATTAAACCACTTACCTTAGAAAAGTTAAGTGATATTGTAATTGATTTCACATGGTACAACCCTTCAACCATACGGATCATATCCGGGATGTATGCCTGCTTCTTATCATCAGCTTTTTGAGAAACAGGGGGGGACAGTTGAATATCCACTTCTTCAAGGGTTGGACAATCAACCCTATCCAACACTAAAGGATTCACCCCATAGATATTAAATAATTTGAGTCTGGGTGAAATTATCACAATCTTCTGCTCCCGATTCATATAATCCCATCTTTTCAAATTTGAAATAGTCAATTTGACTAGTTGTGGAGCAGATATCTCAAAAAGCGTTACACATGCTACTCGACAATCTATTAAGGATAGGTTCTCTAGAACCAAACATTTTGAGAAGTAATCACAGGTATGTAACGCAAAGTCGGTCAGTTGCAAAGTAGTCAATGAAACCAAGCTAGATAAGTCAGGAAAAGTCGAGGTTAAGCAAGAGCAAGGACCCAGTTTGAGAGTCCTTAGATTTTGACATTGGTAAAGGCTTGGAGGAAAAATAGTAAGATTGGTATCAAGCTCTTCAAGACTCTTTGATAAGGCATAATCAGAAACTATTTTCGCAAGAGATGGGCTTTTATAACCATGCAAGTGAAACTTTATGCTACTCAACGGGTAACGCTTGCGACGATGAAAGACTTTAAGGACAAAATTTCCGAAATCACCAATTGTTTTGAATATGAACTTGAGGTTGAGACTATGGATATGAGTCCAATGATACCTCCATTTCTTGGACAAGACACAGGTTTGCACAGCATATTTGGTGTTCATGAGAGAGAGAATGTGATGGATTATAGGGTCTGGCAGGTTGCTTAGGCGATCAATCTCCATATGATTACTCATATGTGCTATCTTTTCTGCTAGCATGTCTTCTACTATGGTGGCCAATTGATCGAGGCAAAGGTCACTAACCATAGGAAAAACAAACAGTAGCTCTTCCTCCCCAGAATCCTAAAAATAGCACAGAACATAATTTGGGTATTTTGTATACATACATTACAGTCAACAGAATTGATATGAATCTTACAAAAAATACCTGATTTAACTTCACAACTTTAGCTTCAGCATTAACACTAATGTAATACATTATGAATTTCCCCTGAAAAGTTATAATCAATAATCAATAAATTTCAAATAGATAAATACATTTAGGTAGCTTCTATATAAAATAAAGGTCCTTTAATATTTCAAATAATAAAAATCATAAACAATTACAATTTACAATATAAAAATCAATGAAACCCAATGTAATTCTAGATATCTTGAAATTAAAATGGAAGTACCTACTAACCTTAGAAAGATTCAATGCTACAGAAATTGACTTTGCATTGCAAAGCCCTTCAACCATGCCTCTGATTTTCGAAGTGTACCAGTTTGTCATTTGTTCATAAATTGATGGAGAAATGAGAATATTCACCTCGTCAAGGTCCAAACATTTATCAATGCTCAACAAGCAAGAAGACTCCTTCATGTTAAAGAATTTAAGTCTAGGTGCAGTAATCATAATCTTTCCATAAAAACTGAAATCTGAAATTGTCAAAGAAACCAGCCGTGGAGCAGATATGATAAAGATACTAGCACTATAAGACGCAGAACATTTTGCTAGAAGTAAATTCTCCAAATTCAGGCAGTTAGAAAAGAGATCACTTTCCCCAGGTAACGAGGCTGAGATTTGCAAGGTTTTCAAAGCTGCAAACTTGAAGAAGTCTGTTACAGTATGATGTATTTTTAGAGACTTCAAAGTTTGACATTCAAAAAGACTTGTTTGACAATCGGAAAGGCTCGGAGGAAAACTACCAATGAGATCAGTTTCAAGCTCTTCAAGTCTATGTGATATTGCATACTGAAAAACCGTCCTAACAAGTTTCACCCTGATTGATTTCCCACAAATAAACTTGAGTTTTCCCAAATTGATTAACTTGCAACGCCGTAAAACATTAAAGACAAAATCTCTGAAACCAACCCATCTACTGAAGCTTGAGTGATCAAAATTGAAGTTGTGTATATTAGTCCAATGATTCCTCCAGTTTTTGGACAAAACACATGTCTGAACTGCATACTTGGTGTCCATAAGGGAGAGAATGTGATAGATTACAGGGTTTGGCAAGCTGCTAAGCCGATCTATCGCCATATGATCACTGATTTGGGCTTTCTTTCTAACATCAATCTCCTCAAATCTATATGACATCGCATGATGATAAAATATCTTCACAAGAGACGCCATTGTCGCCCCTTTTAAACAAAACTTCGGTCTACTTAGAGAGAAAGGCTTGCGATTATTTAACACATTAATGACAAAATCTTCAAAGTCAACAACACTAGCGCTGGTCAAGCAGTCGAAACTGTAACAGTGAATATGAGCCCAATGAAACTTCCATTTCTTCGACAAAACACAGGTCTGAACCGCGTATTTGGCATCCATACGTGAGAGAATGTGATGGATTACAGAGTCCGGCAAATTGCTTAGCCGATCCATCCCCATTTCATCATTGATTTTGATTCTCTTACTGCTATGTTCCTGACCCTCCATGCTCTATACTAATTATAGATTCTAGGGTTTCGCTTCTCACTGATCGAGCACCCAAAAAAAAAAAAAATTCCCAACAAATCAGATTTTCAAATTAATCAAAATTGATTTCCAAAAAAAAAAACAAAAAACCCAAATACCCAATTCTTCTCTGCGAATACTAATCTCAGAAATAAGTGAAGTTCTACCCTAATGTGAGATACAAGACATAACAACAAATAAAGAGTCAAGTATCAAAATAAAAACCTAAAAATCCTCCAAATTGAAACAAATAAAAGAAACCTGGAACTTCTTGGTGGTGTTGTTGTTTCTCTGAACAAACCGCCCATCAAATCCCCAAATTGACTCAATTCGGCGATTGGTTTTCTCCTTTTGGAATTGTATTTAGGTTTACCATAATTATATATATTGGCGCCATATAATTTTGTTTTCCCGGCCTTTTATTTATGATAATTTAAAACCGCAAAAAAAGGAGGGAAATTTTAATAAAACGTGGAACGTAAATACAGGGGTAAACTTTCTACAAAGTACAAATGAAGAATTATTTCATTAAATTAGATAGTCAAATTTGGATGATATATCAATCCACGCCCTAGCCGGAGTTTTAAAAGTCCATAAACTTTCTCTGTATAATGAAGAATTCATTCATTAAGTTTTTATTTTTTATTTATTTTTTTATTTTATTTTTTTTCTAAGGGAAAATTAAATCATTAAGTTATGTCAAGGGAATCACTTATTAATTCTGATTGATTGATTGATTTTGTGATTGTATCTTTTATGTATATTTCTTATTTTAGTAGATTAACCATAATCTTAGGGCGTGTTTATCGATCAGGAATCCTTCCTGGGAAAGGAATTAAGTTCCTAGTTTTTGAATTCCTATGTTTACTAAATTTATGGGGAATTAAGTTCTATGGACCCCACACCCATATCAGGAATTAAGTTCCTGAATTAAAGGGAACTTGATTCCCTCCACTCACCCTAGGAATCAAGTTCCCTTTCCTGATTGAAAAAGGAATTCATGTATATTTACTAAAATATCCTCATTTAAAAGTAATAAATAATAAAATAAAACAACTATGTCTTTATTTTGTTATTTTCTTTTATGGATTGTTCTCGGTCTTTTTTTTTTTTTCTTCATATCCTTTTCTCTATATATACTATTGAATTTGTTATGAATAAATTTTTTATCTTCTGTGTGAAATCATATTTTCAAAAAAATTGTATATATGTACTACGGATTAAAAAAAAAAAAAAGTGAATTGCCGCCATTATTCGGTATTTGTATAATACACATGAACTATCAATTATAAGAAAGAAAGAAAAATGAATTGGAGAACATAAACCAATGTGAACAGCACCTGGGCATGAAGAAGAAAAAAATGAACTGCAGACACCTGGGCATCTTGAATTCACGTTACCTCTACCACCTTGAATTTCATGTTGCTTTGGTTTGATTATATATATATATACAGATTTTATCAGTTCGTCCTAACAATAAATATATCAGGACGAAAAACGTGGACCACTAGATTTATATACTTTGACTCAAAATGTATGCACTTGTCAAAATTTCTCCATAATCTATGGTCCACATTTTTCGTCCTGATATATTTATTGTCAGGATGAACTGACAATAGAAAGACTGTATATATATATATATATATCTTGTAATACTCAAATATCTCTCATATAGTCATATGTATATATACTGCTATTTAGACTACAATTTCATATATACATACAGTGGATTACATAAAATTAATTATGTTTTTATATTAAAAAAATATTTCAGCATGTTATATATAAGGGTATTTTTGTAATCAACTTTATATCATCTTCATTCCATTTTTAATTTCTAAAAAGTTAGTAAACGTTGGAATGAAATTTATTAACTTAATTTTGATTCTCTTCCATTCCCTTTCTACTGGAATTTGATTCCGATTCTTTTCCTGATTAGTAAATGCGTCATTATGTTATAGTTTTGGACGCTATGATTCTAGCTGTAATTATATATACAATGGAACTTCCAAGTATGAAGGAATCCAATTCTATTCATTTGAATATATTTATCATGGTTGGCTACACTTTCTATCTCTTTTTGTTATTCGGTTTTGTGAGTTTTTTTTTTTTTTTTTTTTTTTAAGTTACGGATTCACTATTTTTTTCTTGTCTAAACTCATTGGAAAAAATTAAGAGAGATTTCTCTTGTTCAATCATATTTCATAGGCAAAAATTATGTGAGCATTTTAGTTTCAAATGTACGTGACATGTAAAGAATTGTGGGGTCATATTGATGGATCAACGGCCAAACCAAGCGATTCCACACAACTTGCTCAGTGACATAAAGATGCCCAAATCTTTATGTCAAACCTCATTTTATATTGAATATGCATCCCTACAAAACAACCATAGAGTGATATAGTGTTAGGGTTTTTGCTTTAAAGCGTGTAATTTGTAAATGTGAATTGAACATAAATAAAAGAAGTAATTTATTCATTCAAATTGTATCATACATTTATTTATATCATATGTACTTAACATCCAAGATTGTCGAATGTAATCTCTAACTGAGTATATGAGTGTCATATACAAAGGTATCAGTTTGAGATGAGCAATCTAAAGAGTCTGTATATAGCAAATAAAATTGGGTACTTTATTTGTGGTTAATTTACAGCTGCAGTCCGTTCCGTAATGTACGATGTTCTTAACCTAGACTATTCATATAGTGATATGAGAATGGAGGCACCTTATATGATTTGATTATATAGAACTGGGCCATGATCTATATGAATCTCTCACCAAGATCCGTTAAAAGATGAGATTCATATATATCAACAAATGATGGCTACATATGAGTGATCTTAATCCTGAGTATCTTATCGACTTCTTCAGGTTAGATCGTGGTTTTTGATATATCATGGGTGAGATCGGAGTTGCATTCCCGGTCAATAACTTCGTATGTTGGAATCGCGATTTGGCTTGTGGCTAGGAAGGTCTGCACACAATAGTTGAATCCACTCATTTTTGTGAGAAGTAGATAGCAGTTCACTTAAGGGTTGATTCGGGGCTTGAACAATATGAACGCTCTCCTAATTCCATATGGAATATATGATTTATTGTTCATTAGAGAATCAATGGTACTTAATGGAAAGATATAATTAGAGGGGTATAACGGACATTATGACCCAACTCTAATTATGAACTGCCTGTGGAGGATCATACCATATGTAATAGCTATATGAATGGACACCAAAAGTTATTGGTTTGTGTAAAAATGTCTACAGTTGAGAGAGTGCAACTTCTGGTTTTTAGTGAAATAACACTGAAATTAATAATCGGAGCTCAAAATACTGTGGGTCCATAGGTCCCCTTGCTAGCCCGATTGATTAAGGTAACAAGGGTCACGGTTAATTAATTGGATTGTCCAATTAATTGTGTTACGATTGTGACACGTATCTATTTTGGAATTAATTGAATAATGAGATTATTTAATTAATGGATTTAATGATTATAACAATTAAAATAAGATTATTTAATTATGTAATTAATCATTGATGGAGGGTTTAAGTTGATATTTATATTTGAAAAATGGGATAATATGATTATCTTATTTTTAATTAATTAAATATTAATTTTGAACTTAAATAGTTTAAATTCAAATTAGATGATATCAGTTAATAAAATAAAATAAAGATTTTGTTTCTAAAATTAAAAGATATCATCTGTTAGTTTTATTATATATATATATATATATACAGTAGAACCCCTGTAAATTAATCTCCTATAAATTAATATCCTCTCTAAATTAATAAAAAAATCCCGGTCCCGACTCGAGCCAGTGTAAAAAATTAATAAACCCCTCTATCGTAATAATTAATAATTTATTTTTGAAATCCAGTGTAAAATTTCGGTCCCGACTATCGTATAAATTAATAATTCCATAAGAGTATAAAATATATTACATAATAAGTAAGAACTAGAAAAATACTTCAAGATACTAGTTTGAACAAGGCCCCCATGTTTGATATTTTTGACTTCATCCTTCATCTTTTGAATTATCCTCTTGTTATAGCAAAGAAGATAGAAAATAGAGAATTTTTAGGAGCGGTTAGGAATAAATTTTTTAGGTATATCTTGATATTTTTCTTGTGATAAGCAACCAAAGAATAAGTCTCACTATTTATAGGGTGAGTATGCTTAGTCTCTAAGTAATCACATTCCTAAAAGGAATTGAAAATTTTCTTAATAAATCTTTCTTAAATAAGGAATCTTGAAAAAAAAGAAAAAAAAAAAAAAATTTCTTTGAAGAAGAAAACTGACTAAACAAGCTAGAGATCCCGAAAAATAACCTTCTCTAAACAAGAAAACGACTTCCACACATTTTCTAAGATAAAATAACACTCTACGATGTAAAATCCTTCAAATTAACAACCCCTCTAAATTAATACTCAAGGGTAGGTCCCAAGAATATTAATTTAGAGGGGTTCTACTGTATATGATATATATGGCTTAAGAAAACTGATGCATTTGATTCATCAGATACAAACTAACGCACACAAAAAAGAAAAAGAAGAAAAAAGTAAGACAGGTGGTGCGGCCAACTAAAAATAAAGGAAGAAAAAATTGTTTTGCTTCTATTTTTCAAGAAGGGCGGCCGAACTATACTGACACAAACAACAAGAGTTGTTTTTGTGTGTTGTTATTTTATCTCCGTTCTTGTTCCTGAGTACCGTGACGCGCCCACACGCTGTTACCAATTCTAGGAGATAGCAAGAAAGATCAAGTAGTTAAAATCAGGAGCAGATCGTATTAAAGTGGAGGAGCCTCCTACGTTGGTATGAAATTGTTTTCATCTCCTTCTTATTGTTTTTTATTATTATTGTATAAATGGGTTTATTTGATGATTGCTTTTTAAAAAAAAAAATTAAAACATTTCCGCTGCACAATCTGTAACCTTAGGTTCCAACATATAGATGTGGCCTAGGGATGGGAAAATCCCCCACGGGACCCCATAAGGGTTTGGTGACAAATTTCACCCTAAATGGGGTTTGAGTGTGGGGGTGTGGACAAATTTGACCCTTCTAAATGGGGGTCCACACCGCCCCCCCTCCACCGAATATAATATATATATACACATTTAATTTTAATTTTATTTCCTAAGTAATATCTAAATCTTACCCTAGTATACTTTTAATTTATTTTGGATCGGATATTGAAACAAGGTGAAATGGGAGATTGGGATTGTCAAATCCAAATTCCAAATTTCAAATTTCGTATTAGGGATTGAGATTGGAAATGGGAAAAAATTGGGGAAATGGTGGGGTGGGGAAACCTCCCCAAACACCACCATCCCCCCTTTCCTCCAAATGGGGTTTTAGGTGGGGTAGGGGAAGGGGTAAGGAAATGGGAGAGGTCCACTACATCCCCCTTGCCCCCATTTTCCCCCACGCCCATTCCTATGTGAGCCTAACTACTCTGAATTTATCAACAAGAAAATTCTACTTGTTGATTCCATCTTCAATATGAACTTGCCCAATACAATTAGAGAACTTTGTTCATTCAAGAATATTGTTCTTCATTTAGGGCTTTATGGATATAATATACAAAATTGATTTATACAACAGTTTCATCCATTGCATTGCCCGATATCCAAGCTCTTCACCAAACAAGTTAAAGAGATCAATTTTGGATGTATATTCACTTTGGAGATGGTTAGGTCCAATCTACTTAGTCGCACTTCGTCCTCATCTTTGGATGCATGTCTCAACTAGCTCATTCGTGAAGAATACTAGATGGTTACGCAATCTTGCATGGAAGAAGAAGCTAATCATGGCCCTATTGATGTCACATACATGGCCATAGGTCAAGCCTAAGGACGATATCTAAGCAAGGTTCAATGTTACAATTGTAAAAAATTTAGGTACCTAGCTGGCCAGTGCAAACAAAAATTTTACAATATTGCAAGATAGCTGGGAATATGCTCATAGAATGTCGTAAAAGACCTTAGAATCGTCAGTCTCGGGCATTTCAAGCTACTATTGGGGACATTGCTTCTGATGGTGTATTTAGCTCTTATGTACATTATGTATTGTGTCTTCATTGCCAGCCCCTTCTTCTCAAATCACTCAAGTAATGGTCAACCAAATGGTTCTTAATGTTTTTTTCTACTCTTGGTGTCTTGGGTAAAAAAATTCCTCAAAGACATTGGTTTCCTTCAAAGTGCCTATGATGCATCATTGTTTCTTTAATGGTCTTCCAACGACATTACAATTTTACTGTTTTATATTGATGCTATCATCATTACAGGGACTGATGAAACTTAGCAAGCTTAATAATTCCTTTCACATGAAGGAATTTAGGACCACTAACTTATTTTTTGGGTTTGCAGGCACATCAATCAAGTAAGGGAATTTTTTAAATCAAGAGAAATACCTATCAAACCTTATACACCTAGCTAGACTTGAGAATTCTACCCTTGTTGATACTCCTCACTCTAGAGCTTAATGTCAAATATTGTCAGGATATTGGTGATCTTCTTCCTGATCCTTCATCTTACAAACAATTAGTTAGTAGTCTTTTTATTTAACTATCACTCAACACTTGGCCAAACATTTCCTATGCTGTCAATTTGATGAGTCAATTTATGACTGCCTCAAGATATCTTCACTTGGCTATTGTGAAACACATTATCGGTTTTTTTTTTTTTTGGTACTCTAATATTATTCGTTATCTTTTTGTTACTCTACTAGGGGTCTTTTTTTCCCGGTTGGCAGTTCTCTTTCCCCTACTAGTTATTCCGACTCCGACTGGGCAGGTTGTCTAGACACCCATAGATCGACCAATGGCTGGTGTATGTATCTGGGTCAATCCTTAATCTCTTGGAAATATAAGAAACAAGATTAAGGTCTCCAAATCATCTATAGAATCAGAGTATCATGCCATGTCTTCTGCTTGCTCTGATATACTTTGGCTTCGTTGTTTATTATCTGAACTTGGTTTTGATCAGTCCACACCAACTCTATTACATGCTGATAGCACGAGTGCAATTCGTTTCATCGAAAATCCAGTTTTCCATGAGCACAAAAAGCATATTGAAATCGATTATCATTTTATTCGTGATGAATATATGTGCCACACTATTCGTCTTCCACACATATCAATTAAGCTCCAGCTTTCTGTCATATTTACCAAGGCTCCATGAATCATTTAATAAATTATTGCTAATTTAAATGCAATTATCGATTCCATGAATCACTAAAATAAAAGCAATAAATTAGAAGCTTGATAAAACTTTTCCGCTAATACTCTCAACTTATCGACATTCGACAATATAAGGCTAGTATATTAGTATTCCTCTCACATTTATACAATTGTCGAAGATATAAGGTTGGTACATTTGCATTTCCCTCACAATTGTTCCCTCACACTTGTACAATTGTGAGTTCTTGTGGTTTCTCTTACACTAAAAAATTCTAAATTAATTTTAATAGCTAAAAAAAATTATTCTTACCTTCGTTTGATCAATAGGCACCAAAGACCCAAATTTTTTCTTGGTTACAAGCAGAAAGCCCAAAAGCCCACCACCAAAATTCCAATTTAATATTATTTCAATAAAATACAAATAAATTCCAAATGAATATATTTCCAAAAGCGGTGCTAATCATGCTATAGAGTCGAGTAACATAAGGTCAGCTGATATGTATCTAGCTCAAATAAGGCATTCCATCGTAGAAAGACCAAATAAAAACACGATACCGAATCCCGCACATAGGAGCACAATAGCCGTCCATCTTATAACCACTCTTTAATCGTGACCATCTATTTCATTCAATGCTTTATATATATAATGATCTCTCCCACTTATTCTAAATTTGTTTTCCTTCTCAATCATTTTTTTCTTACATCCCACACTTTATTTATTGTGCAAGCATATACATACCATCAAGTGATATTACTGATATGTGCAATGCATAATATCTCACAAACTCATTTTTCTTACCACCGCCTAATGTATTTAGACTGTCAATGTGACAAGTTAAAAAAAAAAAAACTCTTTAGACAGAATAACAAAAGAAATCCTAAAATTGTTGTAAGGTCCTCATTTATTAATTGGTTTGTTCTGATTGAGGATCAAGCCCAAAAGCCTACCATTTCAAGATCTCAAATTGTAAGGGTAGAGATTTAGTTGCGCACACACATTTAGCATATTTGCATATGTGTGTATTCTCTTCACATGTCAAATAAGATTTTGCTTCTCTCTCTTCAATATTGAAGAGCAACTTCTCCCTCTTCAATTATTATTATATTATTTTTTATATCATATCATCATTAATATTTGACATTTACATTCTTTTTATCTTTTTAATTAAATTCAATTAATATATAATAAATTTTAATTTATAAATTTTAATTGCATTAGAGTGAGGAGGAATGAACTTGCAGACCACTTTCCAATGTCCATATTTTTAATCCCAATTCAAATTCATTATTTTCAATTAGAAGAAGAATAATAATATAAATATGGTAAGAAAATCAAAATTAACAGTTAAAAGGAAGAAAAATTATCGTTCAATTTATATCGGTCATTAAGGTAGTTTATTTAGAACAGAATGTGAACTCAAAATTGACTTTCATAAACTAGCAGATTTATTTAGCAGGGTCTTCAATAACAGTGTTTGATGTTAACACCAAAACATATTAACAAAACATGTGGAATATTTAAACTTACAATAAAAAACGAATAAAATCTCATTATAAGCAGATCAAAAGAATTTTGCCTAGTAAATATAGACAAGAATTTTGATTAGTTTTTTTTTTTTTTTTTTTAACTGCAGGATTTATTACCAAAGCCAAGAAAGGCCAACCGAACAACAAGAAAAAAACCAAAAACAGCAACGCCCTGAAGAAGCTCAACTGGCAGAGCAAAACAAAACCAAGCAACCCAATAGCACCCCAGCGCCCAAACAAGAAGCTGATTAGTATTTTATGTAAATAATATATACCATTAAAGGAATCTTTTATTGCAATGTATCTCAATTCACAAAGGAATTAATACAATTAATAAATATATCTAATATAGAAGGCCAGGGATATAGACCTGCAACATATTTGATCATTTGAAGAACAATAGAATTTTAATTAATTAAAATAATAGAAAATCATCCTTCCTTAATTCCACCACAATCTGAGTAATTTACTGCAAGTAGTAGGCGAAGAATGACACAAGGGAGGCTCCAACCAAGGACCCAAAAATGGGCAAGGCTGCGGCCGCCCCACTGGCAGCAGTGTTTGGGCCTGGGGCAGGAGCTGCAGAGTTGACGGTTTCAGCGGCCATGGCAGCACCCATTGAGGCTGCGGCGATGAGGACAGCACAGGAGATCTTCTTCATTTCCATGTTGAATATAGGACCCGCCTTTGGAGATAAAGAAACAAATATATTTTTTTTGTTTTTTGTTTTTGTTAATATAATTTTTGTTTTTGTGGTTTTTGCTTTGTGCAGGTCTGAAGAAAGTGAGAGATGTAGAGAGGAATATATAGGTAGAATTAGGGTTATTTTTGTTATAGTTAGTTGAGCAAGTTTTGCATGAAATTAGGATGGACGTTGCAATGTTGCATGCTTATAGGAGGTTAGGTTTGATTGATTCTCATGGATTTGCGGTGCACAATTTTTGGATACAATTTCAACTATTTTATTTTATTTTATTTTTCCTTTTTTTTTTTTTTTTTTTTTTTTTGGATGGAGTTCTATGTAAATAGTAAATAGTAAATTTATTTTCCTTTTCTGTTTTTGAAATCGGGTCAGGGGTCTTTTAGACCTTACGAGATCCACTACCGCTACAATTCAGAATGTAACTCCTAAACTTATAACATTAAACGAATTTACATGGAATTATAAAGGTATTCTTTTGTCACTTAAATAATTGTTTTCGAGATCATTTTATGATTAAATTTTCGAATCCAATTTGAACAATAAGGGGCTGTCCTGCAGCATGTTTTCAGTCTGTTTTCGTTTTTGTTTTCCAAAAATGATTTCGAATTCGCGTCCTATAAACCGTTTTTCATTTTATTTTCAAAATACAAAAACAAAACCAGCGTTAAAAGTCGAAATTTTGAAAAACAAAAAAAACTTGTTTTTCATGTATTTGTTTTTGTTTTTCATTTAAGTGGGTCCCATGTCATTAATTAAATGGGTCCCATATCATTTAATTTTTTTTTTTTTCATTTTTCTCACCCACCACCCACCAGACCTTATCTTCTTCTTCCTCAACTCATCTTCTTCCTTCCTTCATCCATGGCTCCCGCCACCCATCTTCTTCTTCTTCCTTCTCCCCGCCGTCACCTTCTTCTTCTCCCCACCGTCATCTTCTTCTTCTTCCTCCTCCCCGCCGTCACCTTCTTCTTCTTTCTTTCTTCTTCTTCCTTTCTTCTTCTTCCTTTCTTCTTCTCCTTCTCCCCGCCGTCACCTT
This sequence comes from Acer campestre, assembly GCA_954870605.1. NCBI lineage: Eukaryota > Viridiplantae > Streptophyta > Magnoliopsida > Sapindales > Sapindaceae > Acer > Acer campestre. Next base: position 22,798 of record CATOZR010000032.1, read on the forward strand.
CTTCTTCTCCCCACCGTCATCTTCTTCTTCTTCCTCCTCCCTTCTTCTTCTTCCTCCTCCGATCGCCGCCGATCTGGTCTTCATCTTCTTCCTCTTCCTCTTCCTCTTCAACCGTTAAAATTTCTTAAACCATTTATTTATAATTGTTATAATATTAAAAAAAAAAAAAATTAAATTGATATTTCAATTTTCGAAAGTTTTGGTTATCCTATCGGACGCGTTTTTTCCGTTTTTATTTTCAAAATACGGATTCCAGCAAATGCTACCAGACGCATATTCGGAATTCAAAAACAAAACCAAAAACACTGTTTTCATTTTCATTTTTATTTTCGAAAAACAAAAACAAAAAACGGCTTACAGGACGGGCCCTAATAAGTTTCTTATAAAAATTTTTTTCTTTATATATATTAAAAAGGTAATCTTATTAAAGAACAAAGGCTTGGCACAATCTCAATCTAG
>CATOZR010000033.1:0-17258 GCA_954870605.1 Acer campestre
ACGCTGCGTTTCGTTAAATGAAGAACCAAGTTTGGTTCTAAGCACACCTTGGCCTAGAAATGAATGCACCCCAAGGGCCTTGAAACTTTATAAGCAGACCAAGCACAAGGCCCAAATGCACTAGCCCAAATAAGAAATGTCCAAGCTTCTTGCACCCCAAATCAGTTCTAATTACAACCCCTATATAAAGACAAAACAGCTGCTGTATACACCTCAAAAGCCTACTAAATGCAGCCCATTCAAAGCAATCAAGGAGCAGCTGCATGCACTCCTTCGTTCGTCTAATTGCACCCCAACTCTCTCCTAATTGCAGCCTAAAGAAGCAAGTAGCTTAAGACAACATGCACCCCGACCCAGTACTTAATACCCCCACAAGTCATCTTCACCAAACTTCATCTTCTTCCTCCAGCTTTCTCACGCCATTGTTGAGCCTCAAAGCTCGCTGCATATCACCGGAAATTGTAATCCCGTCACCGTCGCCAGCCAAATTCAGGTCCAAATCAACGGTAACTTCAACAACTGCTCAATCGACCGATTTCAGCCACCCAAAATGCCACCAAAATCATGCCATTTCTCCCCATTTTGCCCCTAGGTCGCCATTTGGTATTTCGAGGTCGCCATGGCGACAGGGACTTGATTCCCACACCTGATGAGGTCGCTATTTGCATCCCCAATGTCGCCATTTGTGCCATACCACGAACCATCTGTTGTTCTTCTCTGATTGGCCAAAATTGGGTGGAAAATTACTGAATGCACCCCTTGAGGGGTCAAAATGGTAATTTGCAAAGTATAGGGGGTGTTTTGGTAATTAGCCATCCGTGACCTAATTCAAAAATACTATAAATTCATCCCTCTTTTCAATTTGAAAAAGGAAGCCTATTCTCTCCTACCTATCTCTTTTTCCTCCATTAATCATCTCCCAAATTCCTCCATTTCTACACCTGAACTAATCTTTCCATCCAAAAACTCACACCAAATCTTGATTACTTCCCTAGACCATTCCTTCCCTACAATTTTCTACATCACAAATCATTTTTCACTCACCATAAGCCATCCACCTATCTAGACACATCCCCTCCCTACATTCTTTACACTAGGAGCATTTAAGGAGAGCAAGGAGCAAGCACTAAAGAAGGAGGCCCAAGGGTGATTTCCTATTCATTTACTTGTTTTCTATTTTTGCTACTATGTGTAATTAAAACTCTAATCTAGGGGATTGATTTGATAAACATTTAGTTGTGGGTATTTGCTTAAGCTTTGTAATGAATCTATATATGTGTTCTATTTATTAGTTAATTAGATTCTATTCATTATGTGATTGACTTGTATATCCACTTGTTAATTACAATCTTATTTAGAATAACATGTTATATAATCATTCTTGGATTGACACCCTTGAGTGATTAAGAACCCAATAAATAGGATAGATTAGTGGAGGGTATATCAACCACATTAATCTAAACCTAAATTGGTTAACATGTAGAGATTGGTCCTTAAAGTGGCTTGAAAAGCACTACCCATACCCACTTGCTAATCAATCAACTCCCTAGCATCTATATTAATTGTTTACATCCATTTTTCTTATCAAGATTGTGAGTCTTCTATTTTTCATATCACCATATTTTTAGTTAGGTTTATTTTGTATGTATGTTTGATGGTTTGACAAACCATACACTCATTCATCATTTATGATTTATTTTATTGTTTATAGATTAGCTAATTAATTCAACATATTACTCTAATTCCCTGTGGAACGAATTCTAAGCTTACCACATTACTCATTTTCAAAACTTAAAATATATTGCGTAAATATTCATTTTATAACATTCTTTTGGTAATTCGCAATTTGGTAACGACACAAAAAGCGAGTCATCAAAAATGGCGCCGATGCCGGGGAATTAAAACGATAGTTGATTCAATTGGTGTTTCAAGCTATTGTTGGCAATTGCTTGAATTGAGAATATTTTTATTTGCCGGAACTTTCTAATGTGTTTTGTGAGTGTATAGATTTTTCTATTGCTTCTTGAGGAAGCAAGTGTGTGTTGCTTGTGCGTTAAATCAAGGTTCTTTACCTCTTGGAAAGAAACAAAGTCAACTTGCAAGTCTTGGAGGGACGAGCAAGCCAAGAGTGCTCATAAAAAGGGCGAGGACTTTATCACTAAGGAAGCAACATTTTGGAAGTTCGAAGTGCAGGAGCACCATGCCACGTCTTGCCTAGACGTTAAATAGAGCGCTTGGTGGGAGGCAACCCACTTGGTATATTTCTTTCATAGTTTAAATTTTTAAGTAGTCTCATCATTTTTGAATTCCTTTATCTCTATTTCATTTTTGCTTAGAATAAGGGTGTGAGATGAATTTTGGTAGTGGATTTAGGATGAATGTGCTTAATTGATGATTTTTGAATTATAGGATTATTGAGGTATATGCCATACTTGATTGAGAATCTTTTTAGATGATTTTGTGCATGTTAGGATGAGAGGGTACTTTGCCAAAATTTTGAAAATACATTGGTTAATTGTGGACATATATGCATCTTTTGTTTTGGAGTTGTTGGGTTGCGCCTTTTGTCAAATTTTGCCTCCCATGAACATTGAGGACAATGTCCAATTTAGGTTTGGGGGTACGTTTGCGCAACACCACTTTACTCACTTTGCTTGGTTTTTCAAATTTGAGCCGAATTTTTCAAAATTTTGCGATAATGCCATATTTAAGCATACTTTGCTTATTGAGATTGTGCTCTACATGAAGTAATGAAGAATTGTGTATCTTTGCCATTGTTTGGATTAGATTAACATCATGCCACTTAGGGTGTCATTGAACAAAGTGCGTAAATCTTTTTCTCATAATGTTAGGGTGAATAATCAATTTTGCTTAAAGGCTAGGAATTAATAGTGGAGATTTCCGTGAGGATCACAAATACGGCCTTAAAAAAGCGTATTTTGAGTTATCAAATATTCACTCTTTAAACACTAACTCTCAAACACTCTTTTAAGCTTGTATAGGTCTCAATTGCACTTAAATATTGCATGTCATAGAATATTATAGACTACTTGTGGATGCTTTGAACTGCTTGTGGACAACCCTTTAGAAATGACTTTAGGTAATGCATGTGAAAAACCGTAAATTGGCCTAAATACTTCTATACCCTCTAAATGTGTGTGCTCCCAAGCCCCTTTTGAAGTCAAACACATCTTAAGCTTTTCATTTTTGAACCACATCTACATGAACCATATAGCCTACATAATTGACTTACTTTAACCAAATGATTTTGCTAAGGCTTAGGATATGGTTGTAAGCTCTTTTAAGAGAAAATGTTGATACATGTACCTAGGCATGTAAAGTTGTGTAAGAGAGTATTGAAATGCAAGAATGGATAAAAAGAAAAGCAAAAGAAAAAGAAAAGAAAAAGAAGAGAAAAAGATTGAAATAAAAGATGCATACAAAAGAAAAGAAAAGAAAGGGTAAAGCCAAACAAAATGAAAAAGAGAACCATGAATGAGGCACAAGTGGCCTAGATAGAGGGTTTATAATTGAACTTAGAGTTTGGACAAATGACTTCCAAGTTATTAAAGATAATACAAAATTAAGTAATTAATATGATTTAATGCAATAACAAATAATTATCAATCCTGATTGTATTCTATGGAATGTTATCCATATGCTTATTAATTATATGGCATGACACTCCCTAATTGTTCCACTCAATATTGAAATAATTGGTTAAATAAAAAAATTAAAAAAATTAAAAAAGTCGCTGCCACCGTATACATACAGTGTTTAAAAAAAAGAAAGTCTTGGTCTCGGAAGACTTGCTACTGACAATAGACAGTACATATGCCATAAAGTGGCCTTGCAGGAATGCAGGGACCTCAATTGACTAGACTAAACTTTTGAGATATTAAGAAAAGAAAAGAAAAAATTATGCAAATTTTTTTTCGAAAAGGGATCATTTGTGCTCCACGTTTTTTATTTATTTATTTATTTTATTTATTTATTAAAATTTGTACTGATTTCATAATAAATAATTGATAAACCTATGTTGTCTATAACACTAGATATTAATCGTTGAGTAACATTTTGTCTCCCCTTTTCTCTCTCTCTGAAAGGGAAAGTGTGGGGGTAGTCCGGTCCTCTGGGTAGCTCGTCTTCTCCGTTTAGAAGGAGGATCTTTTTCTTTTCTGGTGCTCTTTCTTCTTTTCTTTCTTCTCTTCTCTTTCTATTGTAGTCTTGTGGTGGTTTAATCATGTACGCGACGGAAATAGCTAAGTTATATGGGAACTTATCCCTTGCGGATGAGGATGGAGAAGTCCTTGAGATTGTGGAAGAGGCAAAAATCGACGGGATGGAAGATGTTGAGAAATGTCTGGTTGGTAAGGTTCTATCGGGGAAAAGGGTAAATCGGGAGGCTTTTAAAGGCTTGATTGAACAGATCTGGAGCCCGTTCGGACAGGTTGAGGTGGAATTGGTGGGGGAAAACATATTCATGTTCTACTTCATCAACAGGGAGGACCGAAACAGAGTATGGATGAGGGGCCCTTGGCATTTTGGTAACAGCTTGATAGTCCTTGAGAAACCGATGGGATCTGGGAATATATCGAAGTTAGGGTTTAATATGGCTGACTTTTGGGTTCAAATACATGACCTTCCAATTATGTGTATGAACCGGAGAATGGCGAGATGGCTAGCTGAACAGATTGGTGAAACGGTAGAGATTCCTTCTGAATCTAGAGAGTGCTGGGGTAAGTATATGAGAGTGAAGGTGCGCATAGATATTTCTAAACCCCTAAAACGTTGGCTTAGACTTAAACTTGGCAAAACAGATGAAGTTACGATGGTGGGTCTTAGATACGAGAGACTTCCAGACTTCTGCTATGCTTGTGGTAGAATTGGTCACGGAATGAAGGAATGTCTGGATGAGGAAGCCAAAGCGGCGGCGATTGAGGGAACCTCCACTAAGTATGGTGTTTGGTTGAGAGCTTCTCCTCTAGAGAAATCAAACTTCCGTTTGAATAATCAAACTCCGGCGAGCTCTTCTGATAGGGGACGCTCAATAGGGAATTCGCGTGAATTGGAGGGGGGTGGCTCGGTCAGTCAAAAAACTGGATCACTTTCATCTCTAGTGGTTGAATCGGGGAGAGTGGGAGCGGCGGTGAAGGTGACATCGAAGGAGAAGCAACTGGTTAACCTAATTACTGTTGCTAACAAGGGGCCCATCCAGATGGATGAGATGTGTGTTGATGGGCCGGGTATAGATTCTGTTGGGGCCCCAAAAGAACCTGGTATCCAAAGTTGTGAGTCCAGCATGAGCCCGTTAAATGTGTTAGTAGTTTTGGAACCGACTGCTACCATTCAGCTAGAGGAGGTGGGCCAAGCCAGAGAAGAGGGCCCTTTTCCTTTAATTGTCTCGGCCTCTGAAAAACTGATTCCAGGAGAATCAGAACCTTGTATTTCCCCTGCTAAGAAAATTACCAAGAAATGGAAGAGAGCTGCTAGGGAAGGTCAAGCAAATCAGTTGACAGGGAAAATCTCTAGTCCCCTCCAAAGAATGTTTAAGGCTGGCAAAGCGGCCAGGAAGAGTGATAAAGGTAAAAGTCCTATAAAATCTCCGAATTCTCTCCATCTCTCTCCCAGAAAACAAAAAGGTGCCCTTGATTCCTATTCGGGAATGGAGATTCAGATGTGCAAAAGGAAGGTGGATTTTGATATCCCAATGGAAGATAATAGAGATCAGAAGAAGGGTAGATTCCCATCTCTAGAGTCGGCAGAAATTATATCGGTGGAGCCTGTTTCCCAGGCCCGCCGGGAACAATGATAGGCCTGTGTTGGAACGTTCGGGGGCTGGGGAATCCCCGTGCGTTCGCGGCCTTGTCAAGGTTGCTCCAAAAACATTCTCCTACTTTTGTATTCTTGTCGGAAACTAAATTAAATGGTAATAGGTGCAGTAACATAAGAGATTCGCTTGGTTACAACAGATGTTTCAGTGTGGATTGTGTAGGGAACAGTGGTGGTCTCTTGTTATTATGGAAAGATAGTTTGGTGGGTTCGATCCTTTCGTCTTCTTCGGGCCACATAGATGTTCGCTTCATTATGGATGATGGTTTTGGGTGGCGGTTTACGGGTTTCTACGGGGAACCTAATTCGAGTCGGAGACATGCCTCATGGTCTCTCTTAAGGCGTCTCAGGGATGTTGATACTCTTCCATGGATATGTGGGGGGGACTTTAACGAGCTGCTTAGTATGAGGGATAAGGTTGGGGGGTCGGAAAAGTCAGTGTCTGGTATGGTTCGGTTCCGTCAGGCAGTGGACGATTGTAACTTGATTGACTTGGGTTTTTCGGGGCCTATGCTCACTTGGAACAATAAGAGGGATGGTAAGGGGAATATTCAAGAACGGCTTGACAGATTCTTGGCTACTAATCAGTGGAGGGATAAGTTCGGGAATGCGAGTGTTTCTCACCTGGGGTTCAATTCATCAGATCACCGTCCTATCCTCTTAGCTGGCAATCCTGTCTCCCCTCTCCCTCTTGGAAGAGGCAGGAACTTTAAATTTAAATTTGAAACTTTTTGGCTCAAGGAAGCTGATTTTCAGAGTACGGTGGCGGAGGCTTGGAACAAAAATAATTTCGCCTCCCGTCCTTCTGCAAATCTTTTGCATAAATTATGGGGGTGTGCCTCCAGTTTAGGGTGCTGGAGCAAGAACCGTTTTGGGAACCTTCGCAAGCAGATAGAGGACAAAAACAGAGAAATTGAGAGGCTTTATGGCATGTGTGGCAAGCCTGGGATTATGAAATCAATCCGGGTTCTTGAGACAGCGGTTGAGGGATTGATTGACAGGGAAGAGCTCTATTGGCGTCAACGATCAAGATTGGACTGGTTACAGGCAGGTGATCGTAACTCCAAACTGTTCCATGCTAGAGCAACAGCTAGAAGGAAAAAGAATCAGATAATTAGTTTAATCGATGGTAATGGGCAGGTCCAGGATTCGGCAGCTGGTATTGCTAGTACGGTGAAAGAGTTCTACTCTTCCCTCTTCTTCTCCTCTAGTCCCTCCGCACAGGATTTTTCAGAGGCTTCGAAGGCTATTAGAATGAGCCTTTCTACTGACATGTTCGATAATCTTAGACGGGGGTTCACTGCTGATGAAGTCAAGAGAGCAGCTTTCGATTTGAATCCTACTAAAGCCCCGGGGCCCGATGGGTTCCACGCGATTTTCTTCCAGAAATCGTGGGACGTGGTGGGAAAAGATGTGATCAGAACATGTCTGGGGATCTTGAATGGTTCGGATTCGATAAGAGTCTACAACGAGACAAATGTTGTTCTCATCCCAAAAGTTAAAAATCCGACTGAGCTGAAGGATTTTAGACCGATTTCTCTGTGTGGCGTCATTTACAAAATTATAACCAAGGCAATGGCTGCGAGACTCAAACAGATTCTGCCGGAAATTATATCGACTTATCAGTCGGCTTTTGTCCCGGGCAGACAAATATTCGATAACGTCTTAGTAGCTTTTGAAATTCTGCATTCCCTTAACCGGAAGAAGTCTGTCAAGAGGGGGCAGATGGCCTTGAAGCTCGATATGAGCAAGGCGTATGACAGAGTGGAATGGGGGTTCCTGACTACAGTGATGGAAAAAATGAACTTTCCCCCTTGTTGGATTAAGTTAACTATGGACTGTATTTCGACATCGAAACTTTCCTTTCTCCTTAATGGCCAGGATGTTTGCTCGGTGGTCCCTTCCCGGGGATTGAGACAAGGTTGCCCGTTGTCCCCCTATTTATTCTTACTGTGTGCGGAGGCTTTCTCTGGGTTACTTTCAGCTTCCGAAAGGAATGGGAGGTTGCTTGGTTCTCGGTGCTGCAGGGGGGGTCCCTTAATCAGCCACTTACTGTTTGCAGACGATAGCATTCTGTTTTGTAATGCCTCGATTGCTAGTAGTGATAAAATCCGGGAGGTGTTAGATATCTACGAGAAAGGTTCGGGCCAGAAGATCAACCTCCAGAAATCTCAGATTACCTTTAGTCCTAAGGTTGATAGGCTTCTGAGGACGGAGATTATGGGTAGTCTGGATATTGAAAGCTGCAATTCTCATGATAATTACCTTGGGCTGCCCTCCTTGGTCGGCAGAAATAAAAGGAGGGTTTTTAATCAGATTAAGGAAAAGGTAGGAAATAAATTGAGGGGTTGGAAGGGTAATTTATTTTCCTATGGTGGCAAAGAGGTCCTTCTCAAGGCTGTGGCTCAAGCCATCCCTAACTATACCATGAGCATTTTCAGAATTCCGAGCGGCCTCTGTAATGATCTCAGTGCGTTGATGTCCAAATTCTGGTGGGGTACGAGGGAGGGGAAGAGAAAAACCAGTTGGATCAGCTGGAAAACAATGTGCCTACCTAAGTGTCAAGGTGGGATGGGTTTTAAGGACTTAGCTTTGTTCAATCAAGCACTCTTGGCAAAACAGGTTTGGCGCCTTCTTCTTTCGCCGGACTCGCTGGCTGGTCAGCTCCTTAAGGCCAAGTATTTTCCTTTGTCTGACATCTATTCTGCTTCGCTCAAGTTAGGCTGTTCCCATGTCTGGCGCAGCTTGATGTGGGGTAAAGATCTGCTCTCTAAGGGTCTCCGATGGTCGGTCAGAAATGGTGACAGCATTAGGGCGTTCTCGGATAAATGGATTCCTCGTCCCTCTTCATTCCTTCCGGTCACCTTCGATCCAGGTACAAATCTTCTTGTGGCTGACCTGATTGATAATGCTAGGAATGGGTGGAATTTGGATATTTTGAATCAGGTTTTCCTCCCAGTGGACAGAGACATAATCCTCTCCATTCCAATTAGCGGGAACGGTGGTCAGGATGTCCTCAAGTGGCATTATGATGAGAAGGGGGAGTATACGGTGAAGAGTGGCTATGATCTGGCTGTCAGAAGTAATGTTCAATCTTCTGTCTCAAATTCTGGTCAGAGTGGTAAATGGTGGAAGACTCTTTGGAAGCTCAACATCCCTCCTAAGGTCAAGGTTTTTGCTTGGAGAGCTTGCCTAAATGCTATCCCCTCCCTCGAGAATCTCTGGAAGAGAAAAATCTTGGAGGACCCCCACTGTCACTGGTGTGACTCCAGGTCAGAGTCTATTTCTCATGCTTTGTTTGGTTGTAATGCAGCAAAGAAAACGTGGGCTGAATCCCGGTTTGACAATCTTTTGGTAAAATTCAAAGGCCTCCCTGTCCAAGATATTCTTTCCCTTCTTGCGAACCAGCTCTCTTCGGATGACATGGGGGAAGTTTGTATGATTGCTTGGGCAATTTGGGGGAATCGCAATGCCCTGTTGAATTGCGGTAAAGCTAAGGGCCCGGAATATGTGGCAACTGGGGCTCTGGACTTTCTCGCTGAATTCCGGTCCTCTAAGATTGCCTGTGGCTCTACCCCCTCCTCGGTGAAGGCTAAACCTCTCCAAAAGTGGGTAGCTCCCCCAAGTGGTAAACTAAAACTTAATACTGACTTTGCCATCCATAAGTCCTCCAGGTCTATTGGCATTGGCATAGCTATCAGTGATGACAAAGGTAAAGTGTTGGCAGCTCGGGCTAGTTCTTTACATGGGGTCTTTTCTAGGGAGATTAGCCACCTTCTGGCTCTGCGTGAGGGTCTCAGGTTTGCCAAGCTCTACAATTTTCCGGTCTCCTTGGCAGAGGTCTCGTCCCATCTTGTGGCCTCTCTCCTGCTTGGTTCGGTTCCGAGATTGAGGGATTCTTCCCCTATTATCAATGATATTAAGGCTCTGTTAGCTGAAGCTGATTATTGTAAGTGCCAAGCCCTCCCTTTAGTGGGGAACTCCTTGGTGCACAACATTGCTTTGTCGGCCTTCTCCTCTATTAGGGAGCGTGTGTGGCTGGATACCAGCCATTCGTCTGCATTTCCGTTTGTTTAATTTCGTCGTGTTTTATCAAAAAAAAAAAAAAAAAAAAATTGATAAACCTTCAGTCCAAAAATATTGATATATAGAGAAATGTGACTAGCTAGGAAGCAAGCAATAAAAAGACGATTGTTTTTTCTCGTTTTATTTTATTTTAAATAAAAAAAAAAATTTAAGTACTTAATATGATTTAATGCAATAACAAATAATTATCAATCCTGATTGTATTCTATGGAATGTTATCCATATGCTTATTAATTATGGCATGACACTCCCTAATTGTTCCACTCAATATTGAAATAATTGGTTACATTTTTCTAGCTACAGTATAATAAAATACCTCAAAAATAAAGTGGCTTGCATACTAATAATTGTTGACATGGCAACAATGTCAAGGGAATTGCTTCCTATGTGGCATAAAAATAGATTTGATAGACAATCAACTTAAAATTTGGTCTCCAATGCTTTTGTCTAAAACACAATTTTTTTAATGACATGTCCATTTTTTTTTCCTGTTTTATTTTTTTATTTTATTTTATTTTCTTACCAAAAATATATGAAAAATTAATGTCAGTTTTAAATGTTTGCTGAGTCAACCTAAAAAATAGCCATGCAACAGACCGTCTGAAAGTTGACGGTCATGTTATCAATCCTGATTGTATTCTATGGAATGTTATCCATATGCTTATTAATTATGGCATGACACTCCCTAATTGTTCCACTCAATATTGAAATAATTGGTTACATTTTTCTAGCTACAGTATAATAAAATACCTCAAAAATAAAGTGGCTTGCATACTAATAATTGTTGACATGGCAACAATGTCAAGGGAATTGCTTCCTATGTGGCATAAAAATAGATTTAATAGACAATCAACTTAAAATTTGGTCTCCAATGCTTTTGTCTAAAACACAATTTTTTTAATGACATGTCCATTTTTTTTTCCTGTTTTATTTTTTTATTTTATTTTATTTTCTTACCAAAAATATATGAAAAATTAATGTCAGTTTTAAATGTTTGCTGAGTCAACCTAAAAAATAGTCATGCAACAGACCGTCTGAAAGTTGACGGTTATGTTGACAATGTCTAATACGTTTTTAGCCACGTCAGCTTGAGGTTGAATATGCACGGTTGCATTGGAGACACAATTATTAGAGAATCTCCAATGCAAAAGTGGCTTGCATACCAATAATTGTTGACATGGCAACAATGTCAAGGGATTTGCTTTCTATGTGGCATAATAATAGACTTGATAGACAATCAACTCAAAATTTAATCTCCAATGCTTCCATCTAAAACACAATTTTTTTAATGACATGTCCATATTTTTTTCATGTTTTTTTTTTATATATTTTATTTCCTTACCAAAAATATATGAAAATTTAATGCTAGTTTTAAATGTTTGCTGAGTCAACCTAAAAAATAGTTGTGCAACAGACCGTCTGAAAGTGGACGGTCATGTTGACAATGTCTAATACTTTTTTTGCCACGTCAGTTTGAGGTTGAATATACACAGTTGCATTGAAGACATAATTGTTAATATAACGTCTGTTTATCCTACGTGGCATCTCTTTTTATTCACAAGCCATGCTTGCATTGGAGATGCTCTTAACATAACGTCTGTTTATCCTACGTAGCATCTCTTTTTTTCACAAGTCATGTTTGCATTGGAGATGCTCTTAGTTTGATTGGTATGACTTTTGTAATTGCCAAAAGCGTATTTTTAATATTAGATGCTATTTTGAAGTTTTTTTTTTTGTTAGGCAAAAATCAAAACAGTTTTTTTAATATATGAATTGTCTCAAATACCCTTTATAAAAACTATTTTGAGTTTTTTTAAAACTTATGAATTGTCTCAACTACCCTTTATAAATTTTAAATATTTCACCATACAACTCTTTCATTATAAATATATTGACATCATTTTTTTTTTAATTTACACAACCAAAAGCAATTTTTAAGAATACATTGTCAACACCATTATTATAATTTATACAACCAAAAGTTTTTTTTGTTAAAAACTCTACTCAATAAAAGTTTCATTAGTAAAAGATCTACTCTAGAAGCTCTGCTTGAAAAGCCGTATGAAACACACCTTGAAAGTAAATTATAATTTGACTTCTCAGATGAAAAAATTATAAACTAATAAGATTAAAAATGTATTGTTCTTATAAACTTTGATATTAAAAATTTTTATATCACAATTTAAATTGAATTATAAGCTTTAAGTATGATTATTTTGAAATTGATGAGAAAATTGTGCTCTAATAAAATTGATAGGCAGATCTTCAAATTTTGATTTTTATTAATATTTAAAGTTTCATGCCTATGTAATTTCCTTTTCCAATATTTGGATTACCAAATATTCACCTAATTATGTAAATTTAAATCATTATTTTATTCAGAACTTCAGGTTCAAAATTTAAGAACTTTGAATTTAGATTTAATACTTTATATTCAAATTTAGATATTCAAGTTCTATTCTAACTTCGAATTCGAAACTTCATATGCTTGAGCTAGAATACAATTCCACCATGAAATCACATCGATTTCAATGAATTTTGTTCTGAATTGTTTTATGGTTGATAAGATCATCGAAATCTACCTATGAATAAAATTTGAGAACTTTTCAAGCATTATAATTAATTTTCTTTAATTTTCCTAATTTTTATTTATTTTTCGGATGTCTTCATATTTTAAAAAATCAAGATAAATAGTTCTTATATACATTTTATTCATATGTAGAGTTCAATGAACTTATCATTCACACAAAAAATTTAGATCAAAATTCATTGAAATCAATGTGATTTCATGGTGTTCATAATCAAAATTAAAATAAGGGATCCCTTATTATTATTATTATTATTATTATTATTATTATTATATATAAACCATTTGGAATTAAGATTATTATAAAAGTACTTCAATTATTATGTAAAAGTGCATCAGTGGAATTGTGATTGTATCTTTCTTCTGTAGGTGAGCATACTTTCCAAATTCCAACTGCATCATGATAATTTAATGTCCCATTTATAGTTTTATATAATCTCTCTGGATCCACCAACTCTTACGTTGTTATAGATACTGGACAAACTATACGAAAGATAAACCTGAAATTAAGAGAATCAATAAAATGTTAAGTATTACAGAAACTATTATAATAGAATTGTCGGGGCATGTCAAGATTATATTAGATAAAATACATGCGACTCGAATATTTAATCGCACAATTCCAAAAAAAAACTATCCACGTATATATATTTATAAAATACACATGGTGCACTACAACACATACTAATACATACTAATAGGTGATGTGTTGTGACATAACATCTTCTGTTATTGCTATGTTTAGATAAAGTATTAATCATTTTAAGTAGAAAGTCTCTTGTTCACTTAATGATGGGTGTATCCAACCACTTAAAACATGTAATGTGGTATGGAAAACATAATCGTTAGTTATACATGACACATGAACAATAATATATCTTAGTGGTAATGGTGCCTCTTTCAGTCTGTCATCTTACAGTTCAAATTGCTGTCACCGTATGCATACGGTGTTTAAAAAAAAAAAAAAGAGTTTTGGTCTCCGAAGACTTGCCACAGACAACAGACTGTCCATATGACATATTGCTGCAGGGTCCTCAATTGACTAGACTAAACTTTTGAGATATTAAGAAAAAATCTTATGTATCCTCAAAAAAAAAATAAAAAAAAATAAAAAAAATTATTATCCAAAAAAGTTTTCAAAAAGGGATAATTTGTGATTCACGTTTTTTTTTTTTTTTTTTTTTAATAAAATTTGTACTTCACGATCCGATCCGATTTGATAATAAATAATTGATAAACCTTCAGTCCAAAAATATTGATATATAGAGAAATGTGACTAGGAAGCAAGCAATAAAAAGACGTTGGTTTTTTCTCGTTTTATTTTATTTTAAATCTTAATAGTTCTTATTCTAATTAGAACTTAATTTGCTTCCAAGACGTGGCTCAGTTGATAGATGAATGAACTTAGAGTTTGGACAAATGACTTCCAAGTTATCAAAAATAATACAAAATTAAGTAATTAATATGATTTAATGCAATAACAAATAATTATCAATCCTGATTGTATTCTATTGAATGTTATCCATATGCTAATTAATTGTAACATGACACTCTCTATTTCTTCCACTCAATATTGAAATAATTTGTTACATTTTTCTAACTATAATAAAATACCTCTAAAATAATACTGAGTGTGTATTTGATATAACTTTTGTAAATGTCAAAAGCTCTTTTTTAATACTAGAAGCAATTTTGAAGTTTATTTTGGTTGCTAGGCAAAAATCAAATTAGTTTTTTTTATATATGAATTGTCTCAACTACCTTTTATAAATTTTAAATATTTCACCATACAACTCTTTTTTTTTTTTGGTTTACACCATCCGGTTTCCGGGTAGGGCGGATCCACCATACAGTGCAATCAGCCCAGACCACACCCCGACTAATCCGGACTCGCACCGGGTCGGCCCACTAAGGGGTAAAGTGCTCCCAATATGTGTAGCTCCGTTCACAAGGGGAGTTGATCCCACGACCTTATTTAAGGGATGAGAGCGCCGAACCACTCACACCAACACATGATTGGTACCATACAACTCTTTCATTATAAATACACTATCAACAATTTTTTTTTTTTTATATATTTTTTTTTTTTTTGTAATTTACACAACTAAAAGCTATTTTTAAAAATACATTGTCAACACTTTTTTTGTAATTTATACAACCAAAAACTTTTTTTTTTTTTTGTTGAAAACTCTACTCAGTAAAAGCTTCACTAGAAAAAGATTTACTTTAGAAACTCTACTTGAAAAGCCATACCAAACACACCCTAAAAGTAAATTATAATTTGACTTCTGAAATGAAAGAATTATAACATGATAAGATTAAGAATTTATGGTTCTTATAAACTTTGATAATAAAAATTTTAATATCACAGATTAAATTGAATTATGAGCTTTAAGTATGATTATTTTGAAATTGATGAGAACATTGTGCTCTAATAAAATTAATAGGCAGATCTTCAATTTTAGATTTTTATTAATATTTAAAGTTTCATGCCTATGTAATTTCCTTTTCCAATATTTGGATTTCCAAATATTCACCTAATTATGTAAATTTAAATCATTATTTTATTCAGAACTTCAAGAACTTCGACTTTAGATTTAATACTTTATATTCAAATTTAGATATTCACGTTCTATACTGACTTTGAATTCAAAACTTCAGGTGCTTCAGAATACAGTCCCACCATGAAATCACATCGATTTAAACAAATTTTGTTCTGAAGTTTTTTATAGTTGATAAGTTCATTAAAATCTACCTATAAATAAAATTTGAGAATTTTTCAAGCACTAGAACTATTTTCTTTAATTTTCCAATATTTTTGTCCATTTTTCTAATGCATTCATATTTAAAAAAATTTGGATAAATAGTTCTAATGTTTAAAAGTTTTTCGATTTTTATTCATATGTAGATTTCAATGAATTTATCATTCAATCACACATAAAATTTATATCAAAATTCATTAAAATCAATGTGATTTCATGGTAGCCCTTACCAAAAATTAAATTAAGGGATACCTTATGAGAGACTCAGTATATATATATATATATATGGGTGGTTCTCTAGTGATGACATCCTAAAATTATAAGTTAATGACATCCAACCACATCCATACATTCATATTGGGTGTGGTTATTTTTTAGTGTAGGGTTGTGGTTAAACGTCCTGAAATTATAAAGTCAGAATGGTCATGATTAAACAAATATTATATATATATACATATAGTTTTTCTATTGTTTGTTTAAAATTAAAAGATGTTTTGACTAATACAAGCAGCCAAGTCAAAATTTTAATTGAAATTGCTCACATGTAAGAAACTGTCAGTTCGAATTTACAGTAGAAAAACTATATATATATATATATAAACAATTTTGGAATTAAGACTATTATAATATAAAAGTACTTCAATTATTATGTAAAAGTTCATTATAAAAGTACTTCAATTATTATGTAAAAGTGATCTGTGGAATTATGATTGTATCTTTCTTTTTTATGTGAACGTCCTTTCCAACTGCGTGATAATTAATGTATTCATACTTTTATTCAATTTCTCTCAAGAGCCACCAACTCTTATCTTGTTATAGATTCGGTTGTTTCTCTGCCTAAAACAAATAATAAGTATTGTGTTTCTGAGAATAAATTCAAGTTTTAATTTATTTTTTTAATAATAAAACGTGTGTTTTAAAAATATTCGATAGGACAGAAAAACTTTACTAAAGAAACCTGAAATGAAACGAATCAATAATAAATATATATATATATATAAAATAGACATAACAGTTTTTATTTTATTTTATTTTTTATTTTTTTTATTTAATATTACAGGAACTATTATAATAGAATTATCGGGCGTGTCAAGATTATTACAGGAACTATTATAATATAATTGTCGGGGTCTGTCAAAATCATATCAGATAAAATATGTACGATCCGGATATTTAGTCGTATAATCCCGAAAAAAAACTATCACATATGTTTATAAAATACACATAGTGCACTAGTAACACATACTAATAGGTGATGTGTTGTGACATACCATCTTTTATTATTGCTATTTTTAGATAAAGTATTAATGATTTTAAGTAGAAAATCTTTTATGCACCTGATGTTGGGTGCATCCAACCACTTAAAGCATGTAATGTGGAATGGAAAACATATTCAATTAGTTATCCATAACACATGAACAATGAATCTTAGTGGTAATGGGGCCTCTTTCGGTCTGTCATCTCACAGTTCGAGTCGCCGCTACCGCATACATATACTATAAATTATAATTTAACTTTTCAAATGAAAGAATTATAACTCAAAAAAATTGAGAATTTATGGTTCTTATAAACTGATATTAAAAATTTTAATATCACAATTTAAATTATATTGAATTATAAGCTTTAAGTATGATTATTTTGAAATTTAAGTACGATTATTTTGAAATTGATGAGAACATTGTGCTCTAATAAAATTAGTAGGCAGAACTTCAAATTTTGATTTTTTATTAATATTTAAAGTTTCATGCCTATGTAATTTTTTTTTCCAATATTTGGAGTACCAAATATTCACCAAATTATGTAAATTTAAATCATTATTTTATTTAGAACTTCAGGTTCAAAATTTAAGAACTTCGATTTTAGATTTAATAATTTATTTTCAAATTTAGAAATTCAAGTACTATATTAACTTCGAATTTGGAACTTCAGGTGCTTGAGCTAGAATACAGATCCGCCATGAAATCACATCGATTTGAATGAATTTTGTTCTG